>OZ018310.1:13538800-13736233 GCA_963969455.1 Arge pagana | reverse complement strand
AAAGCAATTGTTCACAAAATCAAAGTCTATCTCTGGAACTTCTGAAACTGAAGATGAGGAACTACTGATGCTGAGACGACGAACGACATTATCCGTTCGACTATCAATATAATAGTGGTAACATGGTAAATGTATAGTAACTTCCGAAATAGTACGTAACAACTGTTCATTATCCTTATCTTTTTTTGCTATTGCTCGATCAAGTAAAGACTTCACTGCTTTCGCTTTTACAGTTTTAGTTTTACCTTCCTCCAAAGGTTTTTTACAAATAAAACAATCACTCATGATGAAATAACACTAAATGCAAAACACGTATTTGCATGAAAATAGTGAAGAGTGCCAATTCCTCCTGACGGATTTAATTAACTCGATTGAAGGAGAGTACATTCCCCAGAAACGTACAATTATCGAACGATTGAAGGCCAAATATAAAGACGAAATATTGTTTTTCAACGAACGTGGTCTAGATTGTATTGTCTGTATCAAAGGGTTCATTTATAAAGTTATATTATGTTATATCTCGTAAAAAAATGATCCTCGTGAGGAGATATTGCAGAAAAGAATCCATAAATAGTTATTAACAATAGTACAACATCAATGATAACAATGCTTTTTATATCAATAATGAAAAATTGAGAGAAAACTATGTGTGATCATCATTCATTTTTATGTATACTTACGAGTATTGAAGAATACTGTTCATTTCGCAGCGCTGTAAAACCCTTATAAATAAATGAATGTTGAAATGTTAATAGTGGAAATTATTCCTCAAAAACTCCTCTACAAAAATGCTCTGATGTAATTTTACTGTAAAATGATCATTAAAAAAACTATAACCCCTTAAAGATAATTCGTTCTCAAATTTTGAGCTGTTTTTGTTAATATCTTTGTTATGTTAAATTCTACGACAAAAAGTTATAAAATCAAAGTTGTAGAGAATTTAATTTGCGACAAAAAATGTTCTTACAAATTTTTTGTGCGGTCAATTGTTTGCCCGATAGAGCGTGATAATGATTTGCAACTCTTTTGCAAGATAACGAAAATATAACAAGGGTTGCGACCCCACCATTTTGAATTTAGCTTTGCACTACCTCCCCCTAGATATCTAAAAAAAAAAAATTGCGTCCTCCTCTTTTTGCACACCTAGCTCCCAAAAAATGTAACATTTCAATGGACTGTTTGGGGGATCTGACGGGTTCGATGGAGTTTGACGAAGGACATTAAAGAATATATGTATGGTACATTGGAACTTGGCCCTATCCCATGACCTTACAATAGGTTCTCACAGTGACTCTATTCGCGGTGGCTCGAAAGGTTGCAGTTAGTATTCTCTTGTTAATTTGGAAGAGTTAGGCAGATGACGATCGTTGGTGGTGGTTCGGCGACGACTCCCTTCGCGGTGCCGTCGAGCGGCCCTCCACGATCTGCGTAATAATTCCCTAAATCTCTAAAAAGGTCCTGTTGCGTTGGCCGCAGAGCGCTCTCCGAGAGATCTGCGGCTCGACGAAATCTGCTGGTTTAGCGGAAAGGTGTGAGATCCGTTCTAACGTTTTTTTCCATCACTCCGATTCCAGGTTCGCGGAAGACGCTGATAGCAACTGGACCGTTGGACTACGGACGCAGTCCGTTCGTAATATTATTCATGGCCTTCATGGTTCTCTTTAGCTTTGTGTGTTAAAAATATATCACACAACAGAAGTTCTATTTTCAAACCTCGATACGCGATTGAAATATAATTATTGTACTGAAAAGTAATATTGTAAAGAAGCCTTTGTATTTTTTGCTATTCATATTTTCACAGCAATTTTTGTGCAGATTATTATTTTAAGGATTTGAATATATTGAAGTCAAATTTCAATATCCTGAACTGATCACCCCGAATAAACACATTAGTTCACCTATACGATCACAAAAACTAAAAAATAATATTCAACTGCATAAACTGTGAATCACAGTCTTGAATCATTCGTTCAAATCACGATCAGTTGACTGATCGATGATCAAGATATACTCTAATATTTGTCTTGGGTACTGAATACTCACTGGTAGCGAAGATATTGCGACAACAGCGTGGATTTCACTTGATGAAGTGAGCAATTACTCCAAAAGTATAAATGGTAGAAAAAGAAATTTCAGACAAAAGTAATTTGAAATCAAAAGACCTGAAACTTTGAGCATCAGTAAAATTCCATTAAAGTGAACGGTTGGGTAGAAAATCGCGAGAAGTGGAAAATGAGTGAAAATGATGGGAAGTAAGCTCGTGGGTGTGTGGTAGTCAAATTGAAAATAAAAAAGCCTTTTCATTTAACCTTTTTTCGTGTGGCGACGCTTCGACGCGCAATTTAACAATGAGGTACTGTGACTGGTATTATTGAATAAACTTATTCACACACTTATTTATCGATATTTGACTTTTATGACCTTTGAATTACAATGTACACGAAGGAACCTTCCAGTATCCTACCTGATTGCAGGTACAAGGAATTTCTCGAATCATGACAGGCATATATTTTCAGGAAGCTCGTCAATAATTGTGAGTATGATATTTTTTTCTATAATAAAAATTGGTCAACAGCCACATAACTTCGGAAATTCAATGAAAGCTTTTGCGAATACACTTATTATTCTATTATGTCACCTTTGAATTGTAATATACATGAAAAAAATATGATGATTGTTGGGAAAAAAAATATCACGCGACTCGATCCAGCGATCCAGCGGTTACAAAGCTGAAAGGCTAACGGCTCAATCACCGCCAACTCATGCTCACTGTCGCAACGCACCGATACATTTCGGACTTGTAAAACGCAGCTTGGAAACGCCAAGGTAGTACGCCTTCCTACCTGCACATTATGTGTCCTAATGGACTACCAAAAGTGTACAAAGTTTGGAGAAAATTCGTGATCCGAAGGTCGTATCCTCTCCTTGTGAAGAAAAAAAAGTTTTTTCCCCCCAATCATCAATATCTCATGAATTAATGACCGCACAGCGAGTTGAAGGTGGGTTTCGGAAACGTGATTGAATTTTACACGGGTCGCTTTCAGTATTTTGGGGAAAAAATGTAAAAAAGCTTGATGATGAGTTGATAAAGTTCAACAAAATGACATCTATAAAATAGATCAAATGAAATCCATGGTAACTGTGCTAATATTGTGAAAATAGTATATGTTTCAGGTATTTTCTGATTTCTGTGTGTGTGTGTGTGTGTGTGTGTGTCTTTCCTGTAGACGTTTAATACTGCGTTTTACTACCTCGGACCCGGATCACTGCGCTCAACTTTTTCGCCATGTTTAGGGCGAATTTGAGTCCGCTAGACGCGCAAAATTTGAGACATGAGTCATCGAATACCGCGATAGTGACGAGCCGTGAAGTCTTATGTCTGGTAAAAATATGCACACGGACACCCACACACACAACAAGTGCGCGCACGTGCACACGAAACGTTAGTCCAACCATGCAACTTCCACGTGGTCCGTTTTGGGTAATCCTAATGCTGGCGGTGAGAAATTGATTGAGATTTTTCTAAAATTTTGAATATTTTGCTCTGAAATTTCGTGGGTGATCGAAGATGAATTGTCGAAAGAAAGCTGATACAATTCTTCCTCGTCGAAATCATCAATAATTTACTCTTTGGGGAGCAAGAAAAGTGCTCGTTCAATTTTTCATAAAACTTTTACACTCCGAGTAGAAGTAACGGTTCAACCAATAAATTTCAAATAGTGCGAAGGTTCTTGGGTATGCATTGAACTTCCGAAACACGTGAAAGCATAAACCATTTTCACAATATTCGGAAGGTGAAGGTGGATTTTTCAAAACGGAGAATTAGGTCATTTTTTGTACGTTACAATTCAATATTAAGTTTGTTATAAATTTTTTGCCAAAAATACTGAAAGTGACTCGCAGAGCATTCAATCAAGATTTCGAAACACACGTTCAATCTGGCTGTGCGGTTGATAGTTCCTGAGATATCAATGATTGAAGAAAAAAGCTCTGTTTTTCTTTAAATGCCGATACCTTGGCGACAAGAGGTCATACAGAGGTAGGGAAGGGCGATTCCTTCAAAGAGAATCGATTCTGAAGAATCGATTCCCGAAAAGTATCGATTCCTCGGAATCGATCCTTTTTAAAAGAGAATCGAAGAATCGTTAACTTTGCGCACTATTCCATTTAAAACATTTCCGCGGGAAAATTCACCTGTCGGTTTTGTACATTTCTTAGTTTTTATCTGAATTCACAATTCACACTCCTCGTGAAGGTTTCATACCCATCCGATCATTTGAAAAACACAACAAAAGTGACCTTAACCTAGAAACACATAATCATTTCATCCACTAGTAGTCACGACATCAGGGTTGAATTGAAATTTTTTATTGTGCAATTCACGACCAAAAATCCAAAATGAATAGAGAAAATCTTATGTATGAAGTCCTCAGGGAAACTCCTAGTAAGTTCTACTCTATCTATGGAAATCAATCACAGTTTAGCATTAGTAAAGTAACCTCAATTTTTATCTGATTTTCAGTGAATCAAGTTGATCCAAGATTTGTAATTTTCTTTAAGATAAATGAACATGGGCCAGTAAAAGTATCCAACTTGAATATTAGAGAGTACTCACAATTAAAATGTAAATAATTTCTATTTACAAAATATGTTATGTTCTGAGAACACAAATATTAAATTAAATTTACATTTTTCTAGATGACGATACCTACACTCATCAATAAAGTTGTTCGTCCACACTCACAAGTAATGTTCGATTCTTTGTGTAGATAATTGTAGATTAATATATCTAATAACTTCTACTGTGTTGCGTTGAGGGTACTTCATTTATACATCTGCCTGTATATTTCTTAATGTGCGTTTCTGCCGTGAAAAAGGCATCGACTCCTGGGAGGGGGGAGGGGGGGGGGGCAAACCTACTGCCCCCCCCCCCCCCCCCTCTTATGATTACAACAGAGCGCAGACGAAGTTTTCTGTCTCTTTCGAGCCTGTTTGCCACCTCTTTCTGATTTTTTTCAACAGTGATCTCACATGTTTCATTTTTATTCTGTCCCATTTAGAGTTTCACCGTGGTTCCGCAGATCGTCTCACTTTCACAGCATCAATATAGGTTTCTCGCTGTATCGTCATCTTATATCATGCATCGAAGGTTGCTAAATCATATTCTAACGGTAATCAAATTATACCGATATTCCGCTATCCCATTAATTATTCACGTAATTGCACCTAATTTTCAAAATTTCACTTCTCGAAGAGAGAACAATTGCAAATACCTGTAGAAACACCGCGAAGATCGCGTAGTATTCACAATTGTGAGTCTGAAAAACTGTGGTTGTCAAATTTCGGATGCGTATTGTCAGGAGAAGTATCGCGACGAGGATGGATTCGTCTGTGTAAGGCATTTCATGCTATTACGGCTACCCCGTAGATAAGCCATCTGAGTTCACTTACTTGCAATAGATCCTCGGAGTTCAGTGCAAGAAGAGAAATCACATTGTTATCCGTTTCCAGAATTTCATTCAACTCTTTCACGACGAACTTCAGATCTTGGCTCATCGTGAACTATTATCACACGCAATACTTGAAACTTTACTTGTGCAGAATGGAAGTGTAAGAGTTACTGGATGCGATCGACACAGAAGACTGTTGTACTTCGGTTGCTATGGAAACAACGCACGTGACGCCAATACTTGGTGTTAGGAAGCAGAGCACACATAGTAACCGTAGCTACTCCGATGCCCACATGAAACACCTGTATGTTTCAGGGGCGCCGACTTTTAGAAAACCCCGTGGGTGCTCCTGCTCTTCTGATCACTATTTACCTACACCTACTTTTTCAAATAGTATTTCTTTGCAGTGCACCGTCGTGAGCTACAATGTATCATTGCGCGATTCGCGGGCATCGATCGGCGCAGATCGAGCGTGTTGAAACGCGCTTTGTTTCAACTGAGGTTTCATCGAGCGTTGTTAGTCTACCTACGTTGATTCCTGGGGCAGTTTTAATGTATTTCTCATAGCGCACAGATAGAGATGTGAATGCCAAATTGATCCTTCTGTACTATACATACTGTTTTTAGGTCAAAAGGTGTTGTTCATGATCACGTCACGAGAAATCCACGTTTCCATTGTGTATCCGAACTAGCCTCGGTCCCAATTGGTTTGATAATCGAGGTTCGACTATATTTTCAGCGCGTTTCTATGATGTTGGCAGATCAACATGAAAAAAAATCGAGGGACTCTGATGACGTTTGCGTCATTATTCGTGTCACCCAACATGAATGTTCGATTATCCGAGTTTTCCTTTATCCGAATGAGGCACGGCCCCAATTGGTTCGGATGATCGAAGTGCAATAATACAAATCAGGGTGGTTCGAAAAAATAAACGGTTTTTGTTTTCGAAATTCCCTCTGGGATAGTTTGCGAGGATAGGTGCACGGGGGGGGGGGGGGGGGGAGGAGAGGGCAAAAAAATGGGCTTGATCAAAACACAGCTCATAATATTAATATTTAGAGGTCGCTCAACGTGAGTGGCAGTATGATGTGCACTATGGCGACCCTCACTCCTATCCCCACTCATTTCCCCGAAGTGGTGAAAAGGAGAGAGGGTCGCCATAGTGTACACCCGGCTTTTTAAAACTTTTTCCTTTTTCTCTCACTCTTTTTTTCTTTTTCTTACCCTTCAACTTTTCATTCTTCATGCTTTTTTCATTTTTGTTCATCACGAAGCGGCCGTCGAGCAGCAGCAGCAGCGACGGTCGTAAGTAAGGCGTGCGGAGTGGGTGGTCGGCAGGAGAGATGGAGCTATCGCCATAATCCATACACCTACTTTTTTCATCTCACTTTTCACATTTCTCGATTATATCTCACAATTTTCAAAATGACACGATACATGCAGTTTTCAAACGTCTCGTTATTCTTCGGTGTCCTGAAAGGTCTCACACGCTTCTTCCGTTTCTCCCGATACCGTCAATGATCACGAAGACGAGGTTCACGACGTGCACGGCGTTGTTAATCGGGCGATGCTTCAACTATGGAAGACAAGGATAGAGACACATGACGTGGAAGAGCGACGCGGTTTTACGAAGCGTGACGCGGGCGGTTTATAGTAATTTTTTTCAAAACACACACTCAAATATAATGATTCCTTAGTAGCTTTGAACTTGAGCTTGTTCAAATTCGTGCCGTAGTACCGCATGTTGAAATTCTTGGAGAACGCGGCTTCGGTCATCTGCTCGTATAGCTCATCCGCGTCGTCGAACACCTTGACAAACCCCGCTGGTAGGAAGCACGTGAAATTGCGGTCCACATCTACGATGACTCGCACACCCCATTTTGTTTGGACGGTTTTTATATTAGAGGAATATTAATCTCTTTTGAGCTCAAGCTCAGACAGTCTTCTAACAGAAAGAAGTGTCTATCAGAGACTCATTTGATCGAGACGCGTAAAATTCATTGCACAGCTCGAGTTTTCCCGGTTTGATGTTGAAGAGAGGAAATCCGATATTACGCGTTTTCTTGCGATGATCGTTGCAATAACTTCCCAAAAGGCGTTTTATCGTACTTTTAACTCATGACGCATACTTCTACAATGGTTTGAGAGCGACGTTTGTCGGTCAGAGAGCGAAGATGTTTGAGAATGCTCACCAATCAGTCTTATTGTCCCACAATGCACACAGAAAAGAGCGGTGAGAGCTCGATTGACGCAGAACGTTTGCCCGTTGTGGAAAAAATAAGTCGCCTCGGTGATGGTCTTGGTTGACGAGGATACCAGATATCACTGACGAAAGTCAGCGTTTACGAAATCAGTGATGAACGAAGATGAAACTAGCAGCAGCGCGTGTCTTTGTGTGAATTTCTTCAACGAGCTGATGAAATTTAGCCGAAATTGCGCTAATGCATGTGTAGGTAGATTGAGTCCGTTATTTTGTCCGTTTGCTATCACTCTCTCTCTCCCCGCGCCCCTCGCTCTCGCTCTCTCCCTCTCCCTCTCCCCCTCTCTCCCTCTCTCCCTATCTCCCTCTTTCTCCCTTTCTCCCTTTCTCTTCCTCTCCCCCTCTCTCCCTCTCCCCCTCTCTCTCTCTCCTTCTTTTCCTCTCTCCCTTCCTCCCTTTATCCCTCTCTCCCTCTCTCCCTATCTCCCTCTTTCTCCCTTTCTCTTCCTCTCTCCCTCTCCCCCTCTCCCTCTCTCCTTCTTTTCCTCTCTCCCTTCCTCCCTTTATCCCTCTCTCCCTCTCTTCCTTTCTCCCTCTCTTCCTCTCACCCCCTTTCACCATTTTTCCCTCTTTACCTTTCCCCCTCCCTATCACCCCTCCCCCCCTCTCCCTCTCACTCTCTTCCGCTCTTTCCCTCTCTCCCTCTTTCCCTCTTTGTCTCTCTCCCTCTCTCTCTCTTTCTCCCCCTTTCTCTCTCTCTCTCTCACTTTCTCCCTTTCTTTCTCTCTCCCTCTTTCTTTCCCCCTCTTTCCCTCTCTCCCTCTTTCCCTCTTTCTCCCTCTCTCTCTCTTTCTCTCTCTCTCTCCCTCGCTTCCTCGCTTCCTCGCTTCCTCTCTTCCTCTCTTCCTCTCTCTTCCTTGCTCCCTCGCTCCTCGCTCCCTCGCTATCTCGCTTCCTCTCTCTCCCTCGGTTTCTCGCTTCCTCTCTCTTCCTCGCTGCCGCGCTCCCTCTTTCCTTCGCTCCCTCGCTTCCTCGCTCTCTCGCTCCCTCGCTTCCCCGCTTCCTCGCTCCCTTGATCCCTCGCGCCCTTGCTCCCCCGCTCCCTCACTTCCTCGCTTCCTCCCAACAGCTTTTCTGTCTCTTTTATCCCCTCCATCAATTTCTCTTCCAGCTCTCGCTATCCCTCTTCTATTCGCTTCTCCCTCCACTCCTACTCACCGTCCTTCTTCCGAAACACTCCTATTCATTTCTCCGACCGGACTCCGCTTCTCCTCCCCCCGCCCCCCGCTCCTTCCCCTTCCCCTTTATTTTTTTCGCCACTACCTTTCCTCTTCTTGTACTCATGCAACCACCGGCAGGTATTCCGAGTCCACTTTCTCCTCTACCTCCAACCTTGTCACCTTCTGCCTGACCTTCTCAATCACTATTACGTAAACTATTACAAAGCATCCTCTTTCTCCTACAAACATCCAGCTTCCTTCCTCATTCCCTTCCGTCCCCACATTCAGCAGCCCCCATCCTCTTTCACTGATAAACTTACAAAGCCTTCTTCCCTCGCTGTTGACCATGTTATACTTCGATTTTCCTCCCCACTCACTTCCTCGAGTCTTTTTCTTGTGAAGCCTCCTTGCCGCGTTGAATTCTTCCCCAATAATTAATCTTTCCTCTTCCCCCCTTTTTCTCATTCACTCATCCATTAACTCCATCTTCTTTTCGAAATCTTTATTGACATAAGCCCCCGCTATCCACCACCACTCTTTCCCTAGCCTCACCTCTCACTTGCACCACCCTTGTTCTCCCGCTCTTCCCCATTCTATTCCTTTCCTTATCCCTATCACCATTTCTCCCTTCGCTCGACCTTTCTCCTTTCTCCTCACTTCTTTCCGCCACCTGTACTTTCCATTTGAATCGTTCCTCATATTT
Source organism: Arge pagana (assembly GCA_963969455.1). Taxonomy (NCBI): domain Eukaryota; kingdom Metazoa; phylum Arthropoda; class Insecta; order Hymenoptera; family Argidae; genus Arge; species Arge pagana. The sequence goes on along the minus strand of OZ018310.1, from coordinate 13,726,659 downwards.
TCCCTTGACTCCGTTCCACTCTTTCCTATTCACCCATATTTCTATCATTGCCACTATGTCCCATGCTCTTAACCCTGACCAAAATTCCTCATCTTTGGTTTGCACCCCCGCTACGTTCTAGAAGCCCCTTGTACGCTTCTTTCTTCTTCTCTTCTTTCCTGTTTTGTAATGCCCCATTCTTTCCCCCTTTCTCTAGTGCCCGTTTGTCTTCTCCCCCCCCCCCCCCATTCTTCCCCTACCTCATCCCAGATTCTCACCTCCCCATTCACCTACATTTTCATGTATCATACCTGTACTCTGTTTCCCTACATCATCTCTTTCTGCGCTTCCCTGTCTATTTTCCACATTATCTTTCTCTCTTTGACCGTGAGGTCGTCCACTACTCTCTGTTTTTCCCCTTTCGGATTCCTCTTGGTCCTTATAATCTTCTTTTTCTTTTCCTGTCCCTTCAATTCCACCCACACCATTCCCCTCCCTTCCCTGTCTAGCCTTCCTTACTTCTTAATTTCCTGAAGCCGACTATCGCAACTATTTTCTACCAGATCCTGTTCCCCTCGCTCAGGTAGCTCCTTCCTCTACATAGCTTGACTCCCTCAATTATTTTGTTGTTCCTTCTCATCTTCCTTTCTCTTCCGTACATTTTCTAGGTCCAGCTCTCTCAACCTTTCTTCCGCCGCTGTCCTCCCTCTTCTTCCTACTTCTGTACTTCCCGTGTCCCCTGTCCCATTTCCCAGACTTTTTCCACCTTCTTTTCTCTAGATCACCCACCTTCCTTTCCAATTCCTAAATCCTTTTTCATCTCTGCTCGCTCTTTCTCCCACTTTTTCCTCTCTTTCCCTTTTCGCCTCGTTCGTCTAACATTCTCATCATTTCCCTTATTTCACCTGCATCACTTTCCTTCCCTGGCGATCTGATCACCTTCCTACTTTTCTTGAACACTTCGGCTTCCTCCAGCTCTTTCGACAATCGTTCTTCTTCCTCTCGTTCCCTTTTTTTCCCTCGGGATTGTTTCAACCAGGTCCCCCGCACTTCCAACCCCACCTGAACGTACCTTTTCGCAATTTTACTTTTTTATGTTTTTCCCTTCCTCTTCCATGTTTGCTTCCAACCTTATCTACCGCTGACTCCCTACCTTATCGACCTATGTCCCTCTACCAGCCTCTTCTCACGCTCTCTCCGGTCTTTCATACTTCCCTGCGCTCTACGCTCCACCTTACCATCTGTCTGTATCTGACACTCCCGCCTTTCCCCTTCTGTTCTATCCCCGTACCGCCTACCCGCAAATTCCTAACCTCGCTTCCTGCCTCTTCTTTTCCACTCTTTTTCTTCCCCCCGCTGCTGCCAACACCTTCTTCTACTTGCACCTCTTCAACCCGTAGGCTTTCTTCCCTCTACCACTCTCCCTTTTCTCTCCTACCGTCGCCGCTCTCACTGAATCACACACTCCTCTTATCCAACTGACTAGTCACACTCTCACACCACGTCGCCGGAAACGGAAGTCCTGTTAAATGCGTGGTTATCAATTCTTCTATAAAGAAAAATGAAACGGTTTAGTATAGGCCACGTCAATTAGCAAATGTGTTGTTGAATGGAATTCCTGCAGAACTTGTAGTTCCTTATCTGGCCGTTACCTCCCGTCGTCGCGGTGCATCTCAGCTACATGAACATAGGAAGCTTGCGTTCCCGTTCCGGCTTGTACACGTTTCCGTAGGCGGAGGAGATACTGACATGATGTTCATGAACTCGTATGACTGAACGGTTGACCAATGACATCGCAGATAAATCACGTCATTTTGTTAACGCGCAGACGTGCGACCCCTAGGATCGTCCACTATCACAAATCCGTGTTAATAGTCCAGTCAAAATCGTTTTGGCCTCGAAGGATCGAGAAAGTCGCTGCAATTTAGTATAAACAAGTTTTCGACCCTTAAAAACTCAAATCTGAAGTCATTTTTGAGCTGCATGGCCGGGGTTTCGAGATGTTAGCCAATTTTTATGTTTCTTACGCTTTTTTTTAATAAATCGCTATTAAAAGACGGAAAACAGCTCGACCATCGTGTAGAGCGGAAAATTCTGCGCCGAATTATGTCCTCATATGTCGAAAACAGAACGAGATTAGCGAATCCAGAACAACAATATCATTTCACTAAAATTCACGAGATGCCATCGGTAAGTAGAGAGAGCAGGCAGTCAGATGGAAATTATGTGAAATAGATTTCTAACACCGCGAGGAATGAACTTGTTCCCTAGCAGGTTCATATATGTGCTCAAGTAAACGAGTCAGCAAAAAATTCGTTCTCGCGATTGCGACGCGTCGAGTCGAACGAGAAGGACAAGACGTGAGCTCGTCTCACTCGCACTCATGAAGCAACTGTCCTGTGTCCTATTGGGAATTCTGTGGGTTTATTGTATCAATGACTGGAGACACATTGAACTTTATGATGAGGAACGATCTGTCACGCGGCCACACGTGTCGCGGGCCGAAGAGAGAAGAGGAAGAACGTTCTGTCACGCGACCAGACGTGTCGCGGGTCGAAGCGAGAAGAAGGAAGAAAGTTAGAAAGGAACGTTGGAAGTAATGTTTATTTGTCAGGAAGGTTGGGATCTTCGGAACGCGGAATTAGTACTTGTTTCCGCCGTTGGCGCTGACTGCTCGGAGTCGTCGTTGATGGTGGCGAGTCCGCCACAGCCATTCCCCCCCCCAGTTTCCTTCACCGGAGGTATAAGGAACGAGACTTTCTTCTTCTCGTAAGTTTTGGTTGGAGGGTCCATTGACGATCCCCAGTGATGCTGCTCCATTTTTGTGTCTTGTGGTGTTTTCTCGTCGGATTCGTCATTTTTGACGATGTAGGCCGGCTTCAGGCGTTCGATTGAGACAGTTTTTTCTTCTCCATCTGTTTCGATGATAAAACGGCGGTCGTCCAGTCTCTTGACGATCTTGAAGGGTCCGGAGTAAGGTGGTTCGAGCGGTGGTTTTACCGCGTCGTTTCGTAAAAACACGTGTGAGCATTTATCGATGTCCTTGAGCACGAACATTCGCGCTTTGTTATGGTGTGCGGTCGGTGTAGGACGAATCCCTCTGATGTGCTCTCTGAATTTTTGTAGGAATATTTCCGGCTCGACAGCGAAATCTTGTGATGAAGAATTCACCGGGCACACGTATGTTGTTTCCGTACAGCATCTCGGCACAGGAAGCTCCGATGTCTTCTTTATACGCCGTCCGAAGCCCCAGCAAGACTGTTGGTAAGAGCTCGATCCATGGGACTTGCCTGTTGCACATAAGCGCAGCTTTTAAAGTGCGATACCACCGTTCGACGATTCCGTTCGAGGCCGGATGATATGCCGTAGTTCGGATGCGTTTGGAGCCGACTAATTTAGCGAGCGATGAGAACAATGAACTCTCGAATTGACGACCTTGATCAGTCGTGATTGTCAATGGTGGGCCGAAACGACAAATCCAGTTATTGTAGAATGCTGCAGCCACCGTATCCGCAGTCGTGTTCTTGAGCGGGATAGCCTCCGGCCACCTGGTGAAACGATCGATGATTGTTAAACAATACCGAAAATCGTTGACAACAGGGAGTTCGATGAGATCCATGTGAATGTGGTTAAATCGCCCGTCAGGAATGTCGATGTGTTTGGGTTGAAGTCGATTGTGTTTGTTGACCTTGGACCGTTGACATGGTTCACAGTATCGCGACCACTCAAGCGCATCCTTTTTGATACCGGGCCAAACATATTTTTCTTTTAAGGGTGTATAGGCTATTGGGTGAAACGGTGCCAGCATCTTGCAAATTTACGTACGGGTACATAATGCAATCCAAAAGCTAACTGCAAAATTTTAAGTCGATACATGGCTTTTTTTAATAGTTATATCCATTTGAAATTAACACGTTCTCTTATGGCAACAGGCAATAAATCTATAAAACTCCCACTTCAACAGAAAGAATAGTAAAGAAAAAACGGTGATGAGCTTTTGCAAATTTTGGTATTGATTCTTTCAAAGTTAACTAACAATTTAGTCCAAAAGTTTTATCGATTTGTGGGATATTACCAAAGTTATTGAATAAAACATTATGAAAAATGATGTTAGCAATTAGTAAGAGAGTGAAAGAGCGGCAACACTGTCGTCACCATGACAACGTACAGTGATATCTATAGGTATATGACTAGTGTTTTATGTATATGTTTTGATGCTCTTGAACATGAATCAAGTTATAGGTTAATACTCTTGATTGGTCAACTATAAAATAATAATTTCCTTATAATTTGAAATTATTATATCAATTTTTGAATATATATGTGCACATTATCATCCACAATTGTGCGTACGTGTTTCATGAAATGTCAAATAAGTGAGAGGTTATAAAATAATAAACATTCTTATTTCAATGAAATATTATGATGATTGTTACAATATACATTGTTTATTACCTAATAGTATGCATGAAATGAAAAAGTTCAATAAACCTTACATTACTATCACATCAAATGATGTCAATAAAATTCTTTCAATAAAATTTGTTTTTAAATATAACTTGTAAATTATAATGCATGGTCATTTTTTCAACTTGCTTAAAACTAATCAGACTAAATCTTTCCAAAGTTTTCTGTTAACCATTTGATCAATTTCTGTATCGTAGGCTTATGAGCAGTGACTGTAGCTTTCTTATTTAGTCTTTTACTAAGTAATTCAGTAATACCCGACTCTCCTGAATGTGAATACATCTGTTGCAATATTTCAATTGTTATATTCTCTCTAACTAATCTTTTTCTTATATCTACTCCAACAATCTTGTGAAGTGGATTCAATGTTGGTAGGAATATTCTGACACGTTCATCCTCTACCCACTTCTTTGTTATATCAGCATAATTCCAACTATGCTGGACTAGATTATTATAAGGTACAGGTATTTTTTTGATAATTTTTTCTAAAATGGCAACATCTTTGGAAGCGTCATGAGTATTCGCAGAAGAAATTTTGAGCCAATCAGCTAGACTTGTTATTGTACAAGTATTTTTACCAGTGCGGTTAGTACATTCTCTTATAACTGGTAAGGTATCGATGAAACCTTCAATGACACTGGAAAAATCATCAGCTAGCGAACATGAAGTTATAGCTTTGTATAATCGAGGTCCATCAAAGTTCAAATTATGAGCAGCTAAATAGCATTTTTTATTTAATGTCTTCAAAAAACTGAATAGTTGTCCCATGGCAATTCGAAGAGAAACTGAATCAACTTTTTCACCATGCAGCATTAGATCTCCATCGAACTTTCTTAAACCATGAATGGCAGAAGCACTTGCTGATATTTCTTGTTTGGGATTTATATAAACATTGAAACAAATATTTCCACACTTAGCAGCTATCTGTACAATATCGCAGTTACTTTGAAGACCAGTGGTTTCTAAATCAAAGTATATCACTGGGCAATTTTCGTTCAATGTACCTTCATCATCATCACTCAAGTATGATATCTCTTGTACTGTAGACTCATTGAGTAATGTTGAATTGCTTTCGTAAGTCACCCCTTCAAGTGTTTCCTTTTGGTAACGCAAAGCAGATTTTCTCTTCTTTAATAAAATCCTATTTTTTTTAAATTCTTGAGTTTTTATAAGTATTGCACGTTTGAGTCTAGTTTTTGTTATCCTTGAAATATATCTTTTATGATGTATCGCTGGAGATAAACTTAATTTACTAGAAATTTTCGTAGTATAAGTATCACCTACATTTTTTTGACAGACTACTGAAGCATAACGATAATCAGCTGACGCTGATAAACTCAAACATTTTGATTTAGGTGCTTTACTTGCCATACTGGCATTTAGACTTTCATTCACATTACTAGAAACACCAACTGAAAATTTTTCTGCATTATTAGCTAACTTATCAAAAATATTCTTCAATTCTTCAAATAACTTCAAATCTGTAAATCCACCAGGAATTGTTCTATGATCATAATTTTCTCTATCTTTGATATATCCGCACCATTGACCACACTTTTCATGATTGTTGAATGCATGGTATGGTATACTCTTAATAGTTTCAGCCATACATGCACTCTTTCCTTTATTTTGGGCCACTGCATATGTAAAACATCTATGCAAGTATTTTATTCCATCTTTTTTTAATTCTTGGTGGTTTTTCTCAATAGCGTATAACTCCTTACTTACTCCTTTTGAAGTATGATTTGCATCTGACAATTTACTAATTTGATGCGATGCACCTTGACGACAAGCAGCAATGGCAGAGCTGTCATTGTCGCCAATAAAAACGCCAATTTCTACATTTTTTGATTTTAATATTTTACTCTCATTGACTAGTTTGTTTGCAGTATGGCTTTCCATGGCTTTTGCTGAACCATAAAAATTTAATCTGCAATCATGGTCGAAAGGACTGTGTCCTTTATCACACTTTTTACATTTTCTATTACAAGTAGAATAATCTAATATTGCTTGAGAATATAATCCAACAATTGAACCAAAGCCATTCAGACTGTCATAGTTTTTACCATTACCACGAGTACTCCATCCCATATCGTAAGATCCTATCACTTGAATCACTGTATCAAATGTTACTGGAGCACTTCCTTTTTCAAAGGTGTTGAAACATGAACTTACACTTTCAGGCCTAGAAAAGTTAAAACAAACTACACTGTAAAATACTGATTAGGTGAAAAAAACGTGAATAAATTGAAAAGATTGTGAATTTGGTGTAAAAATCTTTATAAAATGTTTGATTCATACATGATGAAACTGTTAAAAAATACTATTTATCACCTACAAAGAGAATGACAAATTTCTTTACAAAGATCACTACGAGAGTAAAAATTATCTATATTTACCCATTGATTAAAATAAAATAATGTACAATTTTCAAGATATTTCTGTAATATACAGTATACATTAATAGAATGAGAAAAGATTCGTTGTGAAATCAATCTGATTCTATGATAATAATTACAATTGGTCTCTAAGAGTTGCAAGATTTTCCAAAGTTAATTTTCGCTCCAACTCGGTGGCTTCTTCACAACTTTCCTTGGCAATATTTTCTACAGTTTTTCCAACTTCTGCTTCGTATCTTTTGTATGTTTTGAAATCTATTTTCGGTATGTTCAAGCATGCTAGCAATTTATTTAAATTGGTGAATCCAATTCCACTGTCAACTAGTCCTGTAATAAATTATACTTAATTTAACTTTCCAATTCAAAAATATTATTACATACCATGTGATCAATCAAAAAGTTCATTATCTTAGAAAAATTAATCATTATTAGACTATTATAATTAGTAGATAGTCAGTAGTGCTGCAATTAGATCTGATAATAAAAAAGCAAATAATATAGCAAGAACACTTTTGTAACTGAAAATCATCAAAATAGTCATTTTTTAGAAAGTTGCACCTCATCGGTGATTATCCACCATTTTGAATTTCTTCAATTTGAGTAAAATAATTATTTAAAAAATACTAGCTATATCTTCATAAAATTTGCAATTGAAAGTTCCTTTAGTACCTTTCTCCTAAAGTTAATAGTTTATGCTTAAAAAATTTATTAGAATCACAGTCATTCAAACTGTGAGACAACAAGATATCAATGAGCTGGAAAATTTATTTATAGCTTTCGCTGATAAGAAGATCCTATTAGTTAGGTGTTGAATCATCATGAGATTATATTTTTTCATATTCTAATTGGTAGTAGCAAGCATTATTTACCGTTACAACATCATTGAAATTTTTGAATAATTAGTTGGCTTAGAATGTCTCAAAAAGATAATTATTGGAAACGCTTATTAAAATTGAAAATTACCAATGACAAGCTTTGTATTTACATCAAATCGACTCATTCGATTGGGATTTGTAGTAGTTGAATGTTGTTTACTAGTAATGATGATATTAATTAGTAAACACTTGTGACAGCGAATTGATAAGATGGAACCAAGTCCTCGGCGTTGTTCTTCTTCAATGTTGGACAAGGATAAACATTCTTTGCAGCTTTTGCACCATGACTGTTCTCCAATCAAATTCAATTCAACAATACGTCGGCCTTCTGCAGGTTTTGGAGTCTCTTGCTGAGATTGTGTTTTCTCATTCTCTTTGACTTCATTCTCTGTCTCTTTATCAACATTGTCACTGATACTTTGTTGTTCAATGGATTGTGAAGTCCTTTGCTGTAGTTTTCTTCGTTTACTTTTATTGTTTTCTGTCACGTTCAAGTTTACATTTTCACTATCACTTAACCTCTTAGATGATTTAAAACCACTTTTTTGTTGTGCTAATCGCTGATTATAAATTTTCTCACTCACTTTAGTCCCTTTCCAATAAAACCTTTTATTTTTCACTCTTTCCATTTTTCTCAAAATCAAAATTCATTCTTAATACTGAATATTGCGAATTCTAATACACTGTTCTGATACTAATGTAAGAGACTACAGACGCCGCGCTATCCTTCGAGTCTATAGCTGATGCATCTTAGCAATTGAGCCAACTGAAGGAAAAAAAATGGTAAGAGCACAGCGTTGCCATATCTCATGATCAATTTGACACCTTCATTTTTTCGTATTAATATGATAAATATGAATAAACTTAACTATTGTTTCAATTTTACCGATATTTTTGTTGCTAATCTAATGCATAACATTGTCAATTTTCTGTAAGTACGTTGATAAAGAGTTGTCATTTTTAATTTTCTACAGTTAAAAGCCTGCAGAATTCCCTCTCAAAAGTTTGTGACACAAAAATAATGATATCAAGAATTAAAATAATTTTAATACTTTCTACATTCTACAATCAATCTTTGTTACAACTGATACTGTTTGTATAAACATATATTTCGTTTTTTACCATAAAACTACATTGGATTGTTTAAAAATCACGATTTCAAGTTTTTTTTAACTTTTTGCTGGGATTGTATAGCCAATACAGCCTTAAGAGACGGCAGGTGCTTCGTCCACTTGGGTGAGACAAAGAATGAATCGAGTCGAAGGCCTCTCGACGTAGAGATTGAGGAATGTAAGGACGTACGATACCGGAAGTTATGTTGCAATAAACATCGATGCCTGGTTCAACGGAGAGTTGTTGAAGCTGCAGAGAAGTCTCGTTGCGCAGAAGTTTCTCAAGTTCCTCGTCCTCTTGCTGTGCGTCTTGAATCCGTTGTGCCGAAAGGACTCTGGGCATGTCGATACGATTGACGTGCTCGATGCGAGAGAGTGCATCGGCGACAATGTTGTCGTCTCCACTTACGTGGATTATTTCGGTTGAATGTTGTCCAATAAAATCAAGTTGACGAATTTGTCGTTGCGAGATTTTGTCGGGGTTCCGTTGAAATGCGTAGATCAGAGGCTTGTGGTCGGTTCGAATGACGAAATGTCGACCATCAAGGATGTGGAGAAAGAATTTCACTGCCGCGAAAATCGCCAACAATTCTCTGTCGTACGTGCTGTAATTTTTTTCAGCTGGGCTGAGTTTGCGAGAGAAAAATCCCACAGGTTTTTGAATTTTTCCGACCATCTGCTCCAGACACGCGCCAATGGCTGTATCTGAGGCGTCTGTTGTCAAGATGAGCGGACCATCCGGTGAAACAAACGTTGTTGTTGTCGCTTTTGTTACGCTCGTTCGGCACTCTTCGAACGCCCGTTCTGTCTCGGACGTCCACGGGATCGCTCGTTTATCGTTCTTTTTTGATTCTTTCAGGTATTCGTAGAGAGGAGCTTGAATTCGTGCTGCACTGGGAATGCTTCGTCGATAATAGTTGACAATCCCCAGGAATCGTCGCAGATCTTGAATAGTTGCTTGCTTTGGGTAATTTGCCACCGTGCTCACTCGGTCATCCGGAGGTTTGTAACCGTCGCGGTTTATCGTGAATCCCAAGAAGGTAAGTTCGGGTTTTCCCAAAACGCACTTATTGGTGTTGATCGTGAGTCCGTTTTGACGTAGTCTGTCGAATACGATTTTCAGATGTTGTTGATGTTCCTCGGGAGTCTTGGAAGCGATGAGGATGTCGTCGATGTAAACTATGACGAAGTCTAGGTCTCTGAAGATCGAGTCCATATATCTCTGGAACGTTTGCGATGCGTTTATGAGCCCGAATGGCATGACGAGGAATTCGTAGAGTCCCAGTGGAGTGGTAATTGCAGTTTTCTTGATGTCATTTTCCGCCATGGGAATCTGATGATAGGCTTTGGTGAGGTCGAGAGTTGAAAATATTGTTTTTCCGTACAGACCGTGGAAGAGATCGTGACTGTGGGCGATCGGATATCGATCCGGCACCGTTTTCGCGTTGAGAGCTCTGAAATCGCCGCAGAGACGCCAGGCTCCAGATTGTTTTTTTACTAGATGAACAGGACTTGCCCAGTCGCTTTTGGATGGACGTATCATGCCTAATTCAAGCAAGTATTCGATCTCAGTTCGAAGCGCTGATAATTTCTCACCGACGAGCCGACGAAAATGCTGAACTACGGGAGCGCCGTTCGTTTCGATGTGATGAGTAACGTTGTTGTCCTTATTTTTGTTCAGAGTCGTTGTTGGTCTGGTAATCTCGATGTACTGTCCAAGAAGATCTGCATACTGATTGTTAACCGAATTTATGGTAGAAATACTGTGAGTCGTCGTTTCCATGACAACTCCTGAGGTAGAGAGTGATGTGACCGAGTCAATAAGTCTATGATTTTTGAGATCGATCAGTAAACCATAATGTGCTATGAAATCGGCTCCAAGAATGGCTGACCTTACCTCGGCTATGATGAAGGACCATTTGAACGGCCGACGAAGGCCCAAATCGAGGGTCATTACCATCGTTCCGTAGGTGGTGATTTCTGTGGAGTTAGCAGCATACAGTTTGAGTGTATCACAGCGTAATTTTTGTGTGATCAGACTTGAGGGCACTATAGTGACGACCGATCCGGAGTCGACCAAGTATCTGACGTTTGTCGCCTTGTCGAACACGTGGAGACGGATTTCTGCTACCTGTGGTAGTCGAGTGCTGCCTGCGACCGTCTGATCCGTTGACAGCACCTCTAGTTTTCCGACTGTTGAGGTGTTTTCCCGAACGTACACGGCAGACGACAGAGTTTGGCTTGCAGACCATATTTTGCGTGGTAATGGCATACCCCAGTGTTTCGAGTTTGGGATTTGCCGCGAGAACGAGACCGTCGCTGAAAACCATTGTTACTGTTGCCGTCGTTATCACGACAATAATTATTCTGTGAATCTTTGTTGGCAGACTGTCGCAGATCGTTTTTTAAAGCTTCGTGGGAAGCAAGAAGGTTGGCGAGGCTTTTCTCGATCAAGGTCATCCGTGTTTCCAAAGAGGTAACCGCTGCGACTGCCGGAGACTGAGTGTTTTGAGAAACAGCCAGGACGCAGGAACCTCCGCAGCTCTCAATCATAGCATCCGCCGTCTCAGCAATCTTCGACAGCGTCGAGTCAGTACAACCAACTAGATACGTTCTAATATTTGTCGGCATGCACTGTAAGAAGCGTGAACGTAGGAAGTCTTCGTGGACTATATCGCCTCCTAGCTCTCGCATATCTCTCAATAATTGCGTGGGTCGTTTGTTACCCAGCTGCAGCTCGTTCAGGAACTTCTGTATCTGTCGCTCTTTTGAATCGGTCAGGCGACGAAGTAGAATTGTTTTGAGAGCTGGATACTTATCATTTTCTGGAGGTCTTCGCAAGAAGTCGGAGATCTGCGCCATTATGTCCGGCGTCAAGGCTTCAAAGACCAGATCGTATTTCCGGGTGTCCTTGGTTATTCGCCGATTTTTGAAGATTGACTCGGCTTGATTGAACCAGATGTCTGGGACGTTGCCGAGAAATGTTGGTAGGCGCACGATTGATACTTCTTGCACGTCGAAATCTTCCAGCATGGTATTCATGCAAAGTCGTGCTGGGTCCTCCCGCGCGAATGGGCCACCGCTTTCCGAGTCCGTTCCAGAATGATGCTCACTGCCTCCCGATTCCGTCATGGCGATGGTGTTTTTAGTCACTGGTTAACCACACTTTCTTTTTTTGTAATCGCGTGGGATCACGTCGGGGTCACCAATTTGTGGGTTTATTGTATCAATGACTGGAGACACGTTGAACTTTATGATGAGGAACGATCTGTCACGCGGCCACACGTGTCGCGGGCCGAAGAGAGAAGAGGAAGAACGTTCTGTCACGCGACCAGACGTGTCGCGGGTCGAAGCGAGAAGAAGGAAGAAAGTTAGAAAGGAACGTTGGAAGTAATGTTTATTTGTCAGGAAGGTTGGGATCTTCGGAACGCGGAATTAGTACTTGTTTCCGCCGTTGGCGCTGACTGCTCGGAGTCGTCGTTGCTGGTGGCGAGTCCGCCACAATTCAAATTCAACAAACGCCTCCTTGTAGTCATTGCACGAACTAATGTAATGGCGGCCCCAAAGGGACAGGATTAGACATAATACAGCATCTTACATGCTTTAAGTCATGCAATCATGGAGTTTTATATAAATCATAGAAAAAAAAGTGGCAAGCGGGACAAATGTTGTGTTCCTGGATGCGAATCGCGAAAAGACGCAAATTTCAATTCAAGTTTTCACAAAGTCCCAAGGAGCGGTGTTACAGTGAGACGAGTTAATAACTTCTCAAAATCCGAAACCGTTGATCAACGAGCAGAATGGTTGCGAGTATTAAATATTAATCATAAATTGGAAAGAGCCGAAATGTTTGTGTGTTCATTGCACTCTACACGGGATAATTATCATTTTCGTGGTATTGCTTAGGTATTAAATGATGGACAAACAGTTTTGAAAAATTTTCTCCTAAGTGTACCATAATCTTTATGTAATCATTGTACAGAATTCCAACATGTTCAGAGAAAGAACTTGAAAAAGACTGCTTTTCCTATATCAACAACAATACCACAGAAGAAAATGATTTCAAACAAACAACGAGCACAGAGAGCTATAAGTGTATGCATTTTAATATAGAAACTTATATCATAAAAATATTATTAAATTTTCACTTGCCTTTTTTTGCAAAGTACTAGAAAGTAAAAATCAACAGCAAACGTTAAAAAGCACAGAAAAGGTACCTACTAACGCTGATCTAAAAGCATTTTCAAAAATATTACCTAACGAGGAAATTGTTATTCAAGAACCTGCATTACAACAATACAAAGAAGAAAATGCAAATAATGTTCCAAATGAAGCATATGCAATAATAAATGCTGAGTCTGCAATGGAGCCTGTCAATTCTTTAGGGCTGGATCTGATTTCTTTTGTACAAGAAAAACAATGTGAAAACTGCCAAACAGCGCTCGTGAATGTCAGGCATGTGAGCCAAGCATCATGACAAATGCAGCAAATCAAACACTGACTGAAGAAATTGGTGTATAAGTGAAAACTGGTGACTTTCCATGAATGTTCGGCGATTTTATTTCTTCTGAGTCAGAACTGAAAACTATGTGTATTATTAAGACCTTTGCTGTTTTGGATGAGCTTGCAAAGCGTGTGGACGAAATATAACCACAGAAGAGAAAGCGGTTGTTCAGTACTCCGGATTGCATAATTTTGACAACAGCAAAGTTGAAATTAGATATACCACTCAATACGCTGGCTAGTTTATTCAAAAAATTTACAAGTCCTACTGTTAGTAATATATTTTATGATACTTTGAAAAAGTTAGTTAGTATATTGAGATCTTGCATTCGCAGAATATCCAAGAAAGAAATTATGAATAATATGCCAAAATGTTTTGAGTATTTTGAAGGAATTTCTTCAGTTCTAGATTATACAGAGGTATATATTCAGCAACCTAGATGCTTGAAGTGTCGCTTAAAATTCTATTCTCATGACAAAAAAGCACTTACTTTTAAATTTATGACTGCAGTAACTCCAGGAGGTATTGTGGGAATCAGTGAATCATTCGGAGGAAGAGCATCTGATAACGCGATATTCAATTACACTGGTACTTTACGATACCTCCACAGATCTGAAAATAAGTTAATGGTTGACAGAGGATTCCTCATAGATGCAGAATGTGAAGAAAAAGGAATTAAATTGCATAGACCACCTTTCTTAAAAGATCAAAAACAGTTATCTGAAAGTGATGCTCTCAAGAAGAAAAAAATAATTAAAGCAAGAGTACAGATTGAATGGATGAATGCTTTAATAAAAAGGTTTAAGATTCTGGATCACAAAGTACCATGGTTTATGGTTCATTATGTTGATTACATTTTCTTGACATGCTGTGGTTAGGGTAATTTGTGTTCCCCCATTTTAAGTGATGATAAATTCTTGTAAGCTTTTAACAATATCTCGTAAGTAAAATAGAAGTTTACCTGAAATGGTTTTGAAATAAATGATACAAGTTTGTAATACATTCATTTTTATTTTATTGCACGTACCAATATTTTTATCACATAAAAACATCCCAGAAATATTGTAATATAAAATAATAATCATCTTCAAATAATATCAATTTTTATGAACTAATTAGATTTTTTAATCAATCAATACTTTAACATTATGCCTTTCCGACTATTCATTTGTAACTCTTGAATATAAGCATACATTACGCAACATGTTATTAAAATAAATATGTTTAATTTTGATCAACATTGTTGTAACAAAACTTTCATTATAATCAACAGTGATTATTCTCAATCTTTGGCTCACACTAGAATAAATTACAAAATCACATTTTTTCAAGTTCAACAAAGCCAAACCAAGTTGAACTTGAGAAGAATATGCATGTGATTCTTTTAAGAACACATTTTCTTTGTCGAAGCAAAGAAATATTTTACATTTGATCATCAGACTTTGAATATCAACATCTACCAAATCACATGGACACTCTACTTCTAATAACCAATATATTTTACTAAATTTTATCACAACCTCATCTGGCGAGTAGGCCAACCATGGTTCACTTGAGCAAACTATTAATCCACATTCCTGGATGAAAGTTTTTGTTTGACTAGCATAAAGTTGTCGAGCAAGAGGTTCAGAAGCATACATTAAATCGAACTAGCCGAAAAAATGCTGACAACTTTCGACGGAACTAAAGCTAAATTATTTGAATTTTGTGACAACTGCGATAAAGCCACAACAGGGAACGCACGAGCCCTGATTAGAAATAGAACTTTTGCTGGCTGGCCAGCCCTAAAAAACTATCTCTTAGAAACATATTCAGAAAAACACTCGCATGGTCAATGGCAACTCGAATTATCCTCTTGTAAATAAGCGCATAACGAAGACGTCATTTCATACTCACAAAAAATCGAAAATTGCCTAATCAAGTTGACGAATAGATTAGATAACACACTAACACAAGTGGAACGTGCTGCGAATGTCAAACTGCTTCAAAATTAAGCCCTCACGGTATTTATGATGGGACTCCAAAGGATTTATCAGTCATAGTAAAATCTCAAAAACCCGAAACCTTAACGGACGCCATACAATACACGATAGCTGAACAAAACGAACAGAAATCACGTCGGTAAATCCAAAAATTTGAAAATTTAAACCTTAAGGATAATAAACACTGTTCAAATTGTAACAAATCAGGACATACGACGATAAACTGGTTTTTCAGAGACAAACCTAATTATGTACCTAGACATCCAACCCAACGAATAAAAGAAGAGTCGAACATAAGACATTTCAAGTCAAACACTCACCAAACAAACAGAAACTCTCATACACCGCAGAATACATCTAACTATAATTCAAAATCCTGTAATTATTGTAAAAATACAGACTACACAATCGACGTATGCCGCAAACGCGCAAACAACAACAGTAAAAGACAGTTTTACCAACAAACTCAAAACAATGGAAACGAGCACAGACAGAACCATCCCCCAAATTCCCAAAATTCTAACTCACATCCATCCGCCAATACTTTAAACTCCTATCAATCCCCGATGGCTGCCGCATCGAGGAATATCCACAACATCGAGGCAGAGTAAATCCAATAACCAACGGTATAACCACATACATTACAGTAGAATTCAAGGAAACTTGTTGAAGAAATTGTATTTTGAATGCCCTAATGTCAGACCTTTTCTTCGCATAAATTAACTACTGACGCTCGTACACTGAGGGAAAGAAAATGTCGAACCAACAAAACAAATTTTGTTGGCGTCGATTTATTTGATTCAAGTATACCTAATTTGTTCCAAATACCGCGGCTTCAATTGAACAATTTCAAGTTCGTTAGTTTGACAAAGGGATTTCGTCAGACGATATTCTTAATTCAACAAAATACCTTTTTGTCGCAAGCAATGTAATGTTGATTTAACCGGACGTTAAAAGGTATTTCCGTAATTGATTCAACTGAATATTATTTCACTTGAAGTAAATGTATCGTTCCTGTAAATCACATGATTGTTGGCATGAACAAATACGTGCTTCGAATAAGAGCAGTACATGAATTCGCTCAACAAAAAACGTGTATTGTTTTAATAAATTTTTTTATTCAAACAACTGGCACTCGTTCCACGTAACTAATCGTGCTGAAAGTTTGGATGGGTTAATGTGATTGAGTCAACTCAATATTATTTTATCTGAAATGTGTGTACTGTCGTAGTAAGTCAAATGTTTGTTGGCAAAATTAATTATGTATTTCAAATAAAATAGGTATACCACACGTATTGCCAACCAGCACTGGGTAACGATGAATTACATGATTTTCTGATGAAATCGCAGTTGGTTTGATGTAACTGATCGAATAAGTTGCATTGATTAGTTGACGTCTCAAACAAAACACTACACATGCTTGTAAATGAGTGAAAAATACCGTTATTCGTCTTAAAAAAATGTTAGTTAATGTAAATTAATTAATGAAGATGAACTTGTTCGTGCAAGTGGCAACATATTATTTAGTTGATGAACATACATACATACATACATACAGTTTAACACTGAGATTGGCAAGAAAATGACAAACGGTATGTCCGTGACCTTAGTAAATAACTTTCTTTCCTGTATTTTGAATTTATTATAGCTACGTAACTTGAAAACAAAAAAATATATATATATATTTTGTTCATGTTACGGTTTTTATCACTATATTATTTTCATCAAGCATCCTTGCGTTCTAGAAAATGTTGCTACAGTCATTATCGGTCATGTTGTATGATAATTATCTTCAAGAATCATCATTGGCGACCAACTTATATTTGGTGATCGTATTCGTCGGGATTATTTCAATATGTTAAATCCAAGTTGCGATTTAACACGATTCCAAATCTACGGTCGACTTCTAAAGCCTTACTCGCAGTTTGAATCGCGCGCTTCTCTTAAATCTGCGTTCCTTGTCCGGACCGGTGCGTTCCTTTTGACGCCCTAGCGCATCCAATCACATGTAAGTTCGGAATGTCGTTCGGAAAACCAAAAATTCGGATAGACCCGATCCCTGTTCGGATAATTGACGATTCGGATAAATCAAATCATCGTTCGGATAATTGACGTACGGATAATCGACGTTCCACTATACTCAGATTATTCAAATAATGTAATCGAAAACTAAAATTTCACAAAATGGAATATATCGTGTTGAAGGATAAATTAGATCAAGCAGGTAGGAAACCGAGTTTTCTACTATTTGTTCTCTTCTATCGTCCGTAACACTTGTACCTTAGTAAGTACTTTCTACCTTAGTAACTCGCAACTTGCAATTAGTAAGGTACGAGTGTTACGGCGATAGTAGAGAAATCAGTTTCCTATCCGTTTGATCTAATTTATCCTTGCAACGCGATATATTCCATTTCGTAAAATTTTACTTTCGATCACATTATTTCAATAATCTGAGTATATGCGACCAGCAATTTAATTGTTGAAGTACCATCACTTTCGTAAACTAACGTGTAATTAAACTCGATTGACTTACAGTAGCACTTTTGTAACGTCACATTACACTTTTTTGAAAAAATTTCGTAATGCGTAATTAAAAAAAGTTTAATTACACATTACTGTGGTAATGGGTAATTGAAAACAGTTTATTTACACATTACTAAAGTAATGTGTAAAAAAGTTTAATCACATATTACCAAAGTAATGGGTAATTGAAAACAATTCAATTATGCATTACAAATATAATGAGTAATTACATGAGTAATTCCATTGATCAAAAATGTAATTAATTACAACACTGCCTCAACACCTTATTCCCCGTTTTTTTTCCTAAGATCATTTATGCTGCTTGAATCCTCGCATATATCCCACATTTTTCTCATGATTTTTTTTTTCTCTCGTTTGAAGATATTATAAGAGTGAATATTTATAAAATCATAGAAATCAAAGAATTTTCAAATAATATTGTTTCGGAATTGTAAAATCATACTATTAATGATAGGGTGGTCAACAGATTCTCCTTGACCTCAAGTTTTATAGGTATAATCAAAACGTTTCACAATTCCTCAGCCATATTCCATTTGCAGGAAATCGATTTGGAGAAAAAAATTCGTCTTGAAAAATTAAAAAAATGTTACTGAATTTCTGACAAAAAAATTATAAATTGGATACTGTTGATGAATGTGGTACCATAATCAACCTGAAAATAATGAATATGCTAGCTGAATACAATTACTCTACGACACTAATATTACTCCATTTATTACAACTCTGATTTTACATTTTAGAATAAACGATACACGCCTAATGAGGTGGAGGGCAGCGATACGAGTAGCAACACTGACGATGAATCAATCTCGACTTCTAATCTAGCTTTGCACACATTAACAAGACGAAATCCTTTCGTTGGTAGATCTCAATTTAAAAAATAATCCAAAAAATCCTGCGCCAGCTTGAATGTGACAAAATTACTCAAGAGTACGGCAGCTGGAAGATGTATCTTGAAATGTTCTCGCAACCTACCGTTGCCCAAGGCAACACGAAAATTACTTGTGGATCTAATTGCTACGGAAGCTCTACAAAATTTTAGCGGATACAAGTACAGACATACATATGATGATACACTTTTATCGATCAACTGGTGAATTGTATACTTCTGATCTGGTTTTTTAATTTCCAGATGCCCAGTGCGAGTGGACTTTGAGGACATCACACACCAAATCAAGAAACTATTCCCTAAAGAAAATGAGAACTCTTATTATATCGCACCAGTAAAGAAGAGATCTTCCAGAATACAGACGTCAGTTACTGCCAAAGGAAAGCTTGTAGATAAATATCGAAATAAATTACAGGTTTACCGACGGCTTTCAGGATGTGATGTATCATATGAATCTTCAACTAGTGAAAGTGTTCGAAGCGATGCCATATCTGGTGAGCACAAAAGTTGTCATTATTTCCAAGAGTCAGCTCCGCCATAATTCATTTAATTAAATATGCAACTACAAATGTATACTATGGGTGACTTTTGTGAACAGATGAAGTGCAAAGTAGCCAACTGTGGCTGGAACACAACAGAGAACCCTGGGATGCAGTTCTGAAGCATTGGGAAATTTTAGCGCCTCTTCGACTTGACACTGCAAAAAATAATATTGAAACGGGTCACAGTTATTTGGAGAAATGGCCCATCTTACGACACAGTAACGGACACCTACTGCTCGAACTTGATTACAAGTACCTTCACAAAAATGCGAATCATGGTGTGTTCCTCTATTGGGACAAATTCTTTTCTCATATACAAAACTCTCGCTCTATCAGTAGGGAAGGTGGTGCCAAATATCTGTTAGATCTATTGAAACTAGAGACATTATCAAATGGTGAGAAAATACTTTTTGCTGCCCTATCTATACATGTTGTAGTTGCCAACAAAATTTAAACAAAATTGTTTAATCATAGATTGCAAGGTCGTCGTTGAGCTGATGCTGCTTTCGTACTTCGTTGCGCCACGAGGTCATTTCTGAAGGTTAAATCCATCTTCCCTCTATAACTATATTTATACTTGAGGAATTCCACGAATAATGGCATGGGTCTTGTGCCTCAAAATTTCAATTTCAAATTTTCGTTGATATTTTATTGAACACATTGAAATGAATAAATTGTGATAGTTTCAGATCTTTTGCTACGTAAATAACGGAGAAACACCTATTTTTGCGTTTTTCTCATTTCTTTCGTTTCTAGAGTTTCCATCCGTCTGAAAATATATATAATGTAATATATATATATATATATATATAATGGTCAGGCTATTTTGCATGGAGAATTTTCTGAATTTTCCGAAAAAAAAAATTCGTTCCCCAAAGTTTTTTTGACTTGTTATTTTTTATTTTTTATAAAGCTGAGACAATTTCACATGCAATCCATGCGAAGAAAAGTGCGGGCTCTGCGGGTTATCAACGATACGAACAAAAAATATATATATTCTTTACATATATTTTTATAAATAGATATATAAATATATATTTTTTTGTCGCTGTTAAGCCCACAGTGTCCGCATTTTTTTATGCACGGATTCCATTTGGAATTGTCACAGCTTTTTAAAAAAAAAAAAATATAAAGTCAAAATTGTGGGGAACGCTGTCATTTTTCACTTTTTCACTTGAATGATTTTTCACTATAAATGATTCATAGTGAAATTTTGAAAATTTTGTTTGCGGAAACTTCAGAAAATTCCCCATGGAAAATAGTTTGCCCAATTTACATATAACAATTCATTCATTTCAATGTGTTTAACAAAGTATCAACGAAAATTGGAAACCGAAATTTTGAGGGGCAGAACCCATGCCACGATAACTACCGATCTCCTTACCTCTCTGATCTCAGTTATCTCCGATGATGTAAGTTTATATGGAGCTGTTGTCCACGTCAACTCCACACGGTTCCAGACCTCAATATCCCTGATTTGATTCTTAATTCTATACATTATCATTCCATGTCTGGTGAAACTTCCATTGTTTTTCAAATTTTTTATATCAGTACTTTTGAAGCTATGCATTTCTTCAACCTAAAAAAGACCTTTTTTTAACATTGCAAAAAAAAAACACAAAAATTTTGTTGATAGTTGTTGATTGTTTTCCGATTCAAAAAAAAATTATTTCGAAAAATGCTTCCCTAATGACATTTATGCTACCGAAAATCTTGCAGCATTCAGATTTTTCTAACGCAAATACAATGTAAAACCCAATGGCTTTGAAAAATCTGCCTGTTGCAAGATTTTCGGTCGCATGAATGTCATTAGGAAGTGTTACGATCCGAGCGGCTGGATCCTCAGTTTCCGAAAATAGTAGGGAGCGACGCGTCGACTCAGCGAGTCGTTTAGGGAAGTGATGGGTTCGATTGAGTATCGACACAGGATTAGAGGATCTACTAAAGATTTATTCAAGGTTGTTCCTATTCCCACGATCTACAACAGGTAATTAAAGCGACTCGACTCGAAGAAGTTAGAATAGGGATCTCGCGTAAAAAGGTCAGGGAGAGAGTGTCAAGCGTATGACTATCGAGGTGACGGTCAGGCGATGACTGTCTTTGCGGTCCCATCGGTTAGCCCTCGATGGACCGCGTAGTAATCTTACTATCTGCAAAAGGAGCCCTTTTGCGCTGGCCGCGGAGCGCCGGCTGGCAGCTCCGCGGTCGACGGATTCCGCTGTCTCGGCGGAATCCCATCCTTGGTTCTAACGGTCGTTCCCAACGAACGTTTCCAACGGACTTTCTCATAACTCTGATTTCAGATCCGAGGGATCTGTTGATAATAACCGAAACGTCGGAACGATGGACGGAGTCCGTTCGTTACAGGAAGCATTGTTCGAAATAATTTTTTTTTCAAATCGAAAAAAAAATTAGGAAAAATTCCGCCCATGTCTCTGCAAGTGGAAGATTGTTCTATACTATCAAAAAAATTTTGGTGATTTTTTTCAGAATTTTGAAAAAGGTCCTTCTATTAAGGTTTGAAAAAATTCATAGTTCCGAAAGCGCTGATCTAAAAAATCAAAAAAAAAAACAAAAATTTTAAAGGTTTTCCAAAAATGGAATGATAAAATATAAAGTTGAAAATCAAATTTGAGATGGTGAGGTCTGGAGCCGCGTCGAGTTGACGTGGACGTCCCATGTGTTATATGTATCTTCAAAATATATTATCGCTAAATTCTGTTCAATAATACTAATAAAATTTACGATTTACTCAAATTCATACTATTGTTTATTAATTGATTTCCCCAAACCTAAGAAATAATATCTATACATATAACAATATTTGAGAATCTAGTATATAAATGCAGTTTTTCTGTCAAACAACCTTTGGAATCAATTCAAAAAACAGTTCTTTGCATCAGCTCAAACATTTTATGAGCAAAACATTATCCAAGCTTAATCCTACGAAATTTCGAGTCGACACAATGCCGAATTATGTTATTCGAAAATACGTGTTATGTATAGTTAATTATTTCTACTCCTCAATCAATGCGAAAGTTTATGGTGACGACAAAATTGGTTCTGGATTTGAACACTTGTATGTTAAACTCAACCAAACTTCAATCAGGACCAGCTCGATGCATTTCGACACAACAATCTCAGATATTCAAAACAAAATTATTGTAGTGCATTCAATCACTTGTTGAGTTCATTCAATTACACGTTTTCGCAACACGAAATATATTTCATTGCAAAGAACTCACAATTTGTTGATTTGACCACATTTATAGTTGGCACTAGCATTCAGTGGCTTGGTTCAACTGGGTAATGAGTTGTGTGAAGTATTCCGCCCAACAAAAATGTTTTGTTGAATTGAGTACATATTGTATTCGCCGCATTTGAGCGCAGCATTTTGTTGAATCAAACAAATATCACTTGACTCAACTGATCCTTTCCCTCAGTGTAGGGTAATAAAAGTGTAGGAGTCAAAAATCGGCGATAGCACCACGAGCATTCGAGCGTTTCAGGCGATCGTCGCGAGAGCGCGCGCGAGAGTCGCGAGCGAGGAGAAGCGAGAGTTAGTCTTAAAAGTAGAAGCGTGTAGGTCGCACGTAGAGCGTCACGCGATAAGTTCATTGTTAAGCGAAATCCGTTACGAGCGGAGATGGTCAGTCGACCCGGTATAATGAATAAAGTAATCTTTTATATTTCATTTTAACTACACGAGTTCGCTGTTACCCGCGCGTCCGTTCCAACACCACCAGGAACAAAAATATATCCCATAAAATTCGGGGCTCAACCGGGATAACGCGTGAAAGTATGGCGACGTTTTAGAAAAGTGTAAAACGAAAGACGAAGAAAGACGAAAGACGTGAGAAGAAAGACGCAAGACGAAAGAAGACAGACGTAAAACGAAAGACGAAGAAAGACGAAAGACGTAAGAAGAAAGACGCAAGACGAAAGACGAAAGACGTAAAACGAAAGACGAAGAAAGACGAAAAAAAAAACAGAAAAACAAAGACGAAAGACAAAAGACGGTTACGACGAAAAAAACGAGATCGAACGTGTTGAAACGCGGTAGCAACCGCGTGTCGAACGAACAGCGTAGCGCCCAAGACGTACAGAGGACACGCAGAGGTCGCGCGAAGCGCGCTCAGTGTAAACACGTGTAAGAACGTTCGAGAAAGAAGTGCTACGACTGAAAGACAGAGACACCAACAACAAAATGTTAGAACCGAAGAAGTGTACGACAAAAGCGTTGAAAGAAGCGCTGGCGTCCTTGAATTTTTCTACAACTGGCAACAAAGCCGAGCTGTTGCTACGTTTGACAAAAGCCGACAGTTTCGATATGTCGACTCTGGAAGAAACCGGGAAGCATCTCGACACGAATCAAGACGAAAACGACGACGAAGGTGCCGCTTCGACGCAATACATGCTGGAGCTGTACAAAAAAGAAAAAGAACTTGCTGAACGCGAAGTCGCGTTGCTACGACGAGAGCTCGAGATGACGCAAATGAGGCAGGCGAACAACGGCGAGGCTCGAGGCATGACGAGCGCGGAACAAAGACCCGCGGTGAACTCGACCAGAACGCTTGTTCACAACGTGTTACACGCAATGCAAATAATCTTAGCCTTGCCTTTAACTTAGTTCTCTGAGTATTTTGTTCCTATAAGAAAATACATATTATAATTCTCACGCGCGCTTCGATTGTAAAAGCGCGCGAGCGCCACTGCTTCTTGCTGGCCGACCACCGCGCGCACTCGGCCAATCGGCGCCGGGGGGCTCGTTGCGTGGTCCGCGCTCTCCCCATGTAAACGGGATGCGAGCCGAGAGCGAGCACTCCGCCGACGACCGAGCAACGAGCGCCAGCAAGCAGCCCACACCAGGGAAATACACAAAACCGTCTTTTTCAAGATTTGCTCGTTATTTTTCCCTTCCCCTTTCTCCCCTCAGTCAACCACCTATCATCATTCCCCAAACCAAACTCCCCACCCCTCCTATTCCTCCGCCGACCACCGAACCTCCGGAGCCGCCCGACGCCGTGCCACCGTGGAGGGACGACCGAGACCTGCAGGGGTGCCCAGCCTCACCCCGGGGCAGCGGGAAGCCTTAGCCCAGGCAAAGGCCTACGCCGCTAGGGTGACGTGGGGCGCCACCGTCGAGGCCACGTGGCAGTGCCTCCAGAGCCACCTACTGACGGAGGGAGCCAGAGCCCGCCCCGCCCTTGCCCGAGGGACTCCGACGATCCGGGCGCCATTCCGGAAGGTCAACCTAAGCGACTGGGCCTCCGAGCCCCTTTCCTTTCCCAGCAACCACGGACCTCCCTCTCCTACCTCGTCCTCCTCCTCCCTCTCCCCTCCTGCGCCCCCAGCCACCCACCGAAAACCCACGCGCCCTCTACCCCCTCGACCTCCTCCTCGCCACCCGAAATCCCTCATCGAAACACTTCCCAAAACCCCCCGCCTGCCTCTATCTCCCCCTCCCGGCCGAAGTTCCCTCCGCTCTCCTACCCGCGTTAACCTTAACCCCCGGAGGGTAATCATTATTCCCCTCTCCCGCAAAACCCCGCCGGGTCTAACAACCCCAAAAATCAGACCCCGCATACCCCTTTCCCCCCCTTTTGTTTTTTCCTCTTGATCTGGAGAGCCGCCCCGCCTAGGCCCCCTCCCCTATATCGTATCAAACGATCAAGGTCCCATGCGCAAGAGTCTATCGATGCTCGCAGCTTGCTGAGTTTCTTTGACGGGAACACCGAAGCGTACGAGAGATGGGAGAGACAAGTGTTTTTCCTGAAAGAAGCGTATCGGTTAGACGAAGATGCGACGAAAATATTAATTGGAATGAGACTGAAAGAGAGGGCATTAGAGTGGTTCCACTCTAAGCCCGAACACATTCAAATGACGACAGGCGAATTGTTGCGCGAGTTGCGTGGAATGTTTTTCCAACGCTCGAACAAAATCGCTGTGAGACGACGCTTCGAGGAGCGTACGTGGAAGAAGACGGAGACTTTCAACGATTACGCACACGATAAAAACGATCCAAGCGAACAAGTTGGGTTTGTTGGAAGAAGAGGTATTGCAATACATTGTTGACGGTATTCCAGATCCCAACCTGCGCGACGCCGCGCGCATCCACGGATTTACGACGAAAGCGGAGCTTCTCCAGGCCTTCGAAGAGATAACGCTGCGCGACCGCAGCGACACGACGAGAAGTGCGGCGAAAAGTGAAAACAAACAAAGCGCGACGAAGGCACCGGCGAAAAGCGAATCGAGCCGATCGAGCGAAAGACGTGAAACAGTGTCAAGTGTCAATAGAAAAGATCGAGCTGTTGCACAGCTCTGTTTTAGTTGCGGTGAGCGAGATCACGTAAGCCCAAAGTGTCCGTCGAAAGAATTGGGTCGAAAGTGTTTCAAGTGCGAAAAGTTTGGACATATCGCGGCGGCATGTCCGGGCGTGAGTGAGACGAAGAAAGCGTGCGTACTTGCCGACACTTCGGCGAAAAACCAAAAGCAAGCGAAGCGTGTTGTTGTGAATGGAATGATTGTGGACGCGATTATCGACACGGCGAGCGATATTACGATTATACGAGAAGATCAGTACGCTGATTTGGGAAAACCGAAACTCGTGGGTGAACCGACGCCATTCCGTGGCGTGGGGAAAGAGGTAAACAAGACGGTCGGGTTCTTTAACGCGACAATGGAAATTGACGAGCACGAATACGAGGTTCGGTTGTACGTGGTTAAAAAAGAGTTGTTAGACCACAAACTCCTGATCGGTACCGATTTTCTCGATTGCGTTAAACTTATCCGATCCCGCGGAATTTGTAAAATCGAACCATTAGACGATGTGAATGACGAGAGTGCAAGTGTGCCCGAGATTTTGCGAATCCAAGCGATCGAAACGAATGACAGCGACACAGCTGATTTGTCAAATATTTGTGTGAGCGAAAATCGAGACAAGATTGTGAGAATGATTGAAGAGTATAGCCGGAAAGACGACGCGAAGTGGGTGTAAGCATGACGATTGTTTTGAAAGACGATATACCGATATATCAGCGAGCGCGTAGGCTACGCGAAGCGGAAAAGCGCGAAGCAAACGAACAAATACAAGAGTGGATGACGGACGGGATCGTGCGCGAATCGCATTCCGATTACGCTAGTCCGATCGTCGTAGTTAAGAAAAAAGATGGTTCGAGTCGTTTATGCGTTGATTACCGATTGTTAAACCAAAAAATTATTAAAGATCGCTACCCCCTCCCACTTATCGAAGATCAGCTTGATCTGTTGCAAGGCGCGAAAGTTTTCACGACGTTAGATTTGCGGAATGGATTTTTCCACGTCCAAGTTGAAGAGGCGAGCAGGAAATATACACGTCGTTTATTGTCCCCGACGGACAATATGAATTTTGCAGAGTTCCGTTCGGACTTTGTAATTCACCTGCAGTTTTTCAGAAATTTATTAACGCTGTTTTCCGAGAATTGATTAAAGAGCGCGGTGTATTAACGTATATGGACGATTTGATAATTCCCTCAGAAGACGATGCGAGTGGAATAAAGAACCTCGAACGCGTGTTTCGAGTTGCGAGCGAAGCGGGTTTGATTTTTAAATGGTCGAAATGTAACTTTTTGCAGCACGAAGTAGAATTTTTGGGTCACGTGATTGGTCAAGGTCAAGTACGACCATCGGAAAGAAAGACGGAAGCCGTGCGTAAATTTCCGGAATTAACAAACGTCAAACAAGTCCAAGCATTTCTGGGGCAGACTGGTTATTTTCGAAAATTTATTCCCAAATATTCTTTGATAGCTCGTCCGATGACAAATCTTTTGAGAACCGGTGTAGAATTTCGATTCGACGACGATGAAAGAGACGCCTTTGAGAATTTAAAAATCGCTTTAACAACTCGCCCAGTTTTGAATTTGTACAAGATGAACGCTGAAACCGAATTACACACAGACGCGTCAAAACACGGTTACGGCGCGATGTTAATTCAAAAGAATGTAGACGACGACAAGTGGCATCCAGTGTATTTCGCGAGCGGCAAGACGAGCGCAGCCGAAGAAAAATATTTCAGTTACGAACTGGAATGTTTGGCGATCGTGAAATCTCTGAAAAAGTTTCGAGTTTATCTGTTAGGGATAGAATTTAAGATTGTTACCGATTGTCGAGCGTTTGCGCTTACGATGAAAAAGAAAGACATTTGTTTGCGCATAGCGCGGTGGGCTTTTTACTTGGAAGACTTTAATTATAAAATCGAGCATCGCCCAGGAAGAAACATGACGCACGTCGACGCTTTGAGTAGAAATCCGCTGCCTACTTGTTTGCTGATCGACGAGCGCGAAGACGGCCTTGCAGCGAGACTAAAGAAAGCGCAGCGCGAAGACGAAGAATTGAAGAAGA
This sequence comes from Arge pagana, assembly GCA_963969455.1. Classification (NCBI taxonomy): domain Eukaryota; kingdom Metazoa; phylum Arthropoda; class Insecta; order Hymenoptera; family Argidae; genus Arge; species Arge pagana. Next base: position 13,698,987 of record OZ018310.1, on the reverse strand, counting down.
TTGTTGAAGACGTCGCGAACGGAGCGAAGACTGGATGCGTCATACGCGGAGGAGTTCTCTTCAAGGAAGTTGACGACGACTTACGCTTGATGGTTCCTCGATCATTGTGTTCGACGATCATTAAACGTGCGCACGAAAAGGGACACTTTTCGGTAGCCAAGACAGAAGCGATTTTGGTAAAAGACTATTGGATTCCAGGGTTACGCGAAAAACTCGATAAGATAATAAGAAATTGCGTCGATTGTATCGTAGCAGAGCGTAAACAAGGGAAACAGGAAGGGTATCTCAACGCTATCGCGAAAGGGATCACGCCATTGGACACTTTCCACATCGACCACCTCGGTCCTTTACCATCAACGAAGAAGAGCTACAGACACATTCTGGTTGTCATTGACGGATTCACGAAGTTTACGTGGCTTTACGCAACGAGATCCACGACAACGCTTGAGGTCATCGATCGTCTGAGCAAGCAAGCTGCAGTTTTTGGAAATCCTCGTCGAATAATATCTGACCGTGGTACCGCGTTTACCGCGAAAGAATTCGAAGATTACTGCAAGAAGGAAGAGACCGAAAGCGTGTTAACGACGACAGGAATACCCAGAGCGAATGGTCAGGTCGAGAGAGTTAATCGAACATTAATTTCTCTGATCTCCAAATTGACAGCACCGAAAGTAGGAGAATGGTTCCGGTACTTGAGTCTGGCGCAGCAGTATCTGAATACATCTTTCCATCGCAGCATCGGATCTACGCCTTTCCAAGTGATGTTTGGAGTACGTCCGCGTTTACGAGAAGACGTTTCACTTCCAGAGATGGTGGAAAAAGAGTTCGTCTGTAACAAACTCACCCTCCTACCTCGGGAAAATTTATAAATTGATATATACGTTTAAGGAGGGACCTGCCCGTCCGGAAGTATCCCATGCCTTCACACTTACCCTTTCGTCCAAAAACTCCAAAATCGTAAGGTTAACGACTTACCTAAGAATTGCTACAGAAAGTCGGAAACTAAAATCACGCAAAGTACGAGACGACCCTTCCACCGAGTGCAACCGCACCGACCAGAGATAAAGACCACGCACGTGCAGGATGGCGACTCACCCCACCGGAAAGCGACAGTAAACAACAACAAGTAACTCACTCCACCGAACGCGCGCTCGGAGAAACAACAGTAAACAACGCGACCACCCGTAGGCATACAGTACCGATCAAAGATCAATGTATCAATTCCTAGTTAAGAAACCCCCACCCCTCAATTCTAATTCTAAGTACCCCTACCACCTAAGACGCATTTTTTGAATATATATAAGACTGCATAGCCCAGCTCACATCAGTTGAACAGTTGAACAATCGAATAACTAGACGATTGACGATCGAATGATCGAACGCGACAAATCAGGCAGAAGCCAAAGAATAGTTACTACGATCAAGTGCTGAAGTTAGCTGGGTTTGCTCAGTGTAGGCGACTAAGGTAAGACAGTTGTCAGTTAGCTGAGAGTCTTACTTCTCGTTTCCTACCTTCATCATAAGCTACGAGATTGTAACGTAACAATACGCGTCCAACTCATTAACATAATCAATATCTAAAATAAAAAACTTGTTAAAACTGCGAACGACCAATTCTTCAAATCAGATTTCCTGAGTTCTATAATTTTAACTCGAATCCTAACCTTTCGCAACTTTCATTAGAATCATTCATCAACATAGGCGGCATTTGAGTAAAGTCACGCGGCATCTCTTTCACAATTCACATACGCCAACGATTCTTATCATGGTAAGTGGTTTCTCTTGCAAGGAGCAAAATACATTCTAGACCTCTAAGGAAAACTTCATTTACACCTTTAAGATCAATCCATCCGGCGGAGCATTCATTTGCTAGCCAATCCTTGTCCGGCGGAGCATTCGCTTGCTAGCCAACGTAGATCCGGTGGAGCATTTATTTTGCTAGCCCTTCCTAAACCCTCCAATTTCACTTAAACCTTTAAGTAAAATTCATTTACGCATCTAAGTTCGACCCATCCGACGGAGCATTCATTTGCTAGTCAATCCTTGTCCGGCGGAGCATTTATTTGCTAGCTAACGTAGAAATCCGGCGGAGCATTAATTTGCTAGCTGTTCCTAACCCGTTCAACCTCTGCTCTTCAGCAAGCGACATCGGCCATTAAGAAACGAGGCGGCCTAAGAGCAAGAAAGCAACGATTACGCCGCGCCGCGCAGTTTAACCTCGCTCTAGAAAAAACACGTCTTCAACCCGATCCGGAATTCACCGCGTACCTCGACGAAATCTTTAATCCGAAACCACGGAAGTCCGATCACCAACACGCCGAATCTCAAACCTCCGACGCTGAAACCGTGATCACCGGCCAGAGTCCGGATTTCGCAGACCTCGCCTCGCTCGACGAGCCAGACTTAGAGATCGTGTACGAATCAATCCGCGTCACGCGAACTAGGAATTTACCGCGAATTATTAAAATCAAGAAAACACAGATTCCTCTCGCTCGTTTTGTATTTTGCTGCCAATCATCATATTAAAATTCATTACACATAAGACATCTATTTCCTAGCCCGCTACGCCCTTCCACTCTTAAATATTTCAGCCTTTTCACCTTTCCTCGTTTATTAAAACATCCCATAAACCCACATACTAATTGTAGACGATCTCGGGTAAAACAGGGAATTTCCTAAAATCCTTTCATTCCAAACCTGGGTCGTCACACCAGATCGAAGAACTACTCCGATTGGAACACCCGAACGAAGAAGAACGAGCAAGCGTGCTGCAGCTCGTACACGAAAACGCGGACACCTTCCATAAACCTGGGGAACCCTTGGGTTACACAACGAAAATCGAACACGAAATCCGGACGACAAACGACGATCCGATATTTGCAAAACAGTATCGATACCCTCCGATTCACAAAGAAGAAATTATGAAGCAAGTAAGGGAATTAGAAAAGAACGACATAATAGAGTCATCAAGTTCTCCGTACAGCTCGCCGTTATGGATCGTACCCAAGAAAGAAGATTCCAAGGGTAATAAGAAATGGAGGATGGTAATCGATTATAGACTGCTTAACGAAAGGTCGGTAGGGGACGCTTACCCACTACCTAATATCGCGGAAATTTCATATCAATTAGGAAGCGCAAAATATTTCTCGGTGCTAGATCTAGCATCTGGATTCCACCAAATCAAAGTAAGAGATATCGATATGCACAAAACAGCATTTGCAACGCCATTCGGACACAAACAGTTCAAAAGAATGCCGTTCGGACTGAAAACAGCTCCCGCCACCTTCCAAAGGTTAATGGACCAGGCATTAGAAGGATTGCAGGGAACCGAACTGTTCGTCTACCTGGACGACATCGTGATCTACGCCAGTTCTCTGGAAGAACACGCGGTCAAATTCAGGAGACTCGCGGATAGGTTAAGGCAAGCAAACCTTAAACTACAGCCAGATAAGTGTGAATTTCTTAGGAAAGAGGTCGCTTACTTGGGTCACATCATCTCGGAAGACGGACTCAAGCCCGACCCAAAGAAGGTCAACGCACTAAAGAATTTCCCAACACCAAAAACCAACAAAAACATCAAGGAATTCTTAGGGTTAGCTGGATACTACAGGAGATTCATCCAGGACTTCTCTAAAACGGCCAAACTTCTAACCGAGCTATTGAAAAAGGACAACACCTTTAAATGGACGGAAAAACAGCAACAGGCATTCAGCACGCTCAGGAACAAACTCTGTTCCGAACCAATTCTTAAATACCCTGATTTCAACCAACCATTCATACTCACTACGGATGCCTCGGGATATGCGTTAGGAGGAATCTTGAGTCAAGGAACTATTGGAAAGGACCTACCGATCGCGTACACTTCCAGGTAACTCAATCAAGCCGAGCAAAACTATTCCACGATAGAGAAAGAATTACTGGCCATCGTATACTGCACCAAGCACTTCAGGCCGTACCTCTATGGGAAAAAGTTTACTCTCGTCACAGACCACAGGCCACTAGTCTGGCTGAATTCGGTAAAGGACCCCTCATCTCGACTAGTAAGATGGCGCCTCCTCTTGATGGAATATGATTACGAGATTATTTACAAACCCGGCAAGATTAACGCAAACGCCGACGCCCTGTCCCGAAACCCGACAACGATCGCTCACCTAACAGAAATCGACGCTATCGACGACGGAACACCCGACCACGTTAACGAAACAATCACTGACTCAGACTCAGACGACTCAGACTCAGACCCCGACGAAAACCTAATCGACGGACAGCGTAATTACGAGTTGGCCGATACAAACGAGCAACAAGTAATAACTACCAGAGACCAACTCTGTAGAGCAAGGAGAACCTTGCGACGACGGGGCAAGATCCTTCGAAAAAGCAAAACTACTACCGAAACTCACAAACTTAACATTAGCACGTGCAAAGGTACACAACACAACAACTAAACAGATCATAGCACTCCCAATTAAGGAAAACTTGCGAAGACACTTAGATTCAGAAATATTTGAGGAAACTATCCGATCGTTACGGAATGTAATGTTAGAGCTTCAAATCACCCAAATAAATATAGCAAAAACGAACAGAATAGATTCACTAGATTGGAGGGCGATCCTCCGATGCTTAAAAACACACGTCGCACCATGCAAGATAGTAGTACATGAAAATAAAGTGCAAACACCAGACGACGATGAAATTGAAAACATAATTAAAGAATACCATGCCTCGGCAAGCGGAGGACATAGTAAAGGTATCTCAAAAACCTATCAGCGCATCCGACAGGACTACTTTTGGGACGGCATGAAAAATCAAATAGCCGAATACGTAAGAACGTGTATCGAATGCCAGACAAAAAAATTGACTCGAGTAAAGACACGCGAACCTATGATTATCATGGACACTCCGCTTACAGCGTTTGAGAAAATATCAATGGATATAGTAGGACCTCTTCCTATTACCGATAGAAACAACGAATACGTCCTTACGTTACTGTAAAGAGACGTGTAAGAGGCGCTCCTCTAGTGCGTGCGGCCCTGGCCACATTCACTAGTAGGTGTTATATAATAAAGGCCCGTGCCGGCAGTTCCGTCCGAGACACGACAACTTACACCCGGGTCTCGTCCTTCCCCGATCCCTAACATAACATGGCGCAGTCGGTAGTGAAAGACAATTATTGTGAGAAATAAATTGGATAACTGCCAGTGAGGTGTAAATTAACTCACGGGGGGCTTTCCCCTGAAGTCTTCAAGCACGGTCACGGATTGGCAATTGGAGTAATCAAATTGCGACAACCACCATGGCAAACGAGTATAGAGGTGTTCCACCGATGTCGATGGCAGACAACGTGGCGGAGAACTGGCGAACGTGGCGAGCCAGATTCGAAAACTATCTGATTGCCTCAGAAGCACACAAGAAGGCGGAAGCCACGCAAAGCGCTCAGCTACTCCATTATATCGTCGAAGAGGGCTTCAAGATATATACAACATTTTCATTTGCGGACGGGGAAAAAGACAAATTACAAATCCTAATTAAGAAGTTCGAGGACCATTTTCTGCCAAAAGAAAACCTGGCTTTCGAGAGACACCAGTTCTTCTCGTATCGCCAGCGCGAGGGGGAAACATTGGAACAATTTATCACGGAACTGAAGAAGAAGGCAAAAAAGTGTAAGCTGGGAGATCTACACGATGACCTGTTCAAGACGATGATTACCTGTGGAGTATCGGACGGGTCGATAAGAGAGAAACTACTGCAAAATGACGAACTGTCCCTCCAGGAGGCGATAAATCGCTGCTACATAATCGAGAAGTCTAAGGAGAGAGCACAAGAAATGGAGCACTCGCAAACAACAACGGCAGCGGTTGACGTTATCAGGGGGCGGAGCCAACGCACCGACTCACACACAGCTAAGTCCATCACGTCGTGCACGCGATGCGGGTACTCTCACGCGGTCAACAAATGTCCGGCATAGAATAAAACGTGCGGCTTTTGTAAAATGAAAAATCATTTCGCGGAATGTTGTTTTAAAAAGAAAAATTCAAAAAATCGTGAGCGCAAAGTAGATGAAATTAATAACGATTCAGATTCAGACGAATACCTATTTATAGCGGAAATCAAAAGGCCAAACGAAAAAGAACGTTGGCACGCAGAGCTAGAGATTAATAATCGTAGGATAGAATTTAAGATCGACACGGGCGCAGACGCGAATATCATGCCGATATCAACATTTAATAAAATTGATATTGCTGAAAGCCAGATTCGTAAAACTAACACAAAGCTAAGCGGTTACTCAGGCGACGTGTTAAAGGTCGTAGGTAAATGTGAAATAAACTGCAAAAGGAAAGGCCAAGAACACAAAATTGAGTTTTTTATAGTAGTAGTAATGTTTATTTCCCTTGCGGGGTACATTGCGGACTCCCGCTCCGCTCACATTAATCCTTAACTACCTTACGCACTATTTCTATCCTATTTTTTATTCACGCCGTCCTCGAGAGAAAGAGAGCTCCACTCACACCTTCTCCCGCATTCGTTCTTCCTTTCATCCCGGACTTCCGTTTCCGCCGCTCTTGCTCTACCCCTCCCTTTTGCTGCCCTCTACTCTACCATCTCCTCCTCCCTGTACCTTTCCTTTTTCTCCCTTCTCCATCCGTCTATCCTTTCCAACCATTTCTCCCCTAACCCCTCGTCGCCTAACACCTCCCCCCTCGCGTCTTGCCATCCTCTTGCCTCCCCCCAGTCCGTGCACTCTTCCCACACATGCTCCCATGTTTCCTCCGCCATCTCGCACATCCTGCATGACCTATTTTCTCTCGTCTCCCAATACCTGGTCCCCCTCATCTCCTCCCCCAGCCTATATCTCGCCATCCTCTTCCACCTCACTTCCTCCCACCCTTTCCTCAGATACCCCGGTATCCCCGCTCCTTTCACGAATCTGTATTCCTTATTTCCTTTCGCCTCTCTGATCCTCGTCCACCTTTCCTCCTCCTGCTTTGTCCTTTCCATCCTCACTAAGTCCTCTCCTCTCATCCCCCCCTCCTCCCATCTCCTCACTACCTCCTCCCCGTCCCATCCTTTTCCCTCGTAGAACTTCCTCCTCTCCTCCTCCCACCCCTCACATCCCCTCTCCATTCTCGCTCTCTTTTTTATTTCTCCCCAGCATCTTCTCGCCAGCTCCCCTCCCCCACCCTCTTCCAACTTCCTCTCATACCCCCATGCCCTCAAGCCTGCTCTCGCCTCCAACGTTTCCCTTTGTATTTCCTCCCTCACTGCATAGCCTGGCACCCTTCTTGACACTCCCAACACCCATCTCAAATACCTATCGTGGATCATTTCCGCCTCTTCTCTTTTTTCCCAGCCCTATATTTCCACCCCATATCCCAGCACCGGCCACACCATTCTATCGAATAACCACAGCCTTCTGCCCCAGTCCTTACCAAACTTCCTCTTTCCTATTCCCCACACCTGCCCCATCGCTTTCGCCGCCTTCTCTACTCTCTCCTCCACATGGTCCTTCTGTCCTCCATCCGCCCGCACCACATACCCTAAATATTTATATTTCTTCACCTCCTCTATCTTCGTCCTCTTCCACCACCATTTCACCTTCTTTTTCCTGCCTCCCCCTACCTTACATCTCATCACCTTCGTCTTCCCCGTGTTCACCTCTAGCCCTTTCCCCTCCAGGTATCTCTCCAATTTCCCTATCATTCCCTTCATCTCCTCTTCCCCTCTCGCCATCAACACCAGGTCGTCCGCATATGCCAGCGAAAACACTTTCTTCCCCCCTTCTAATTCTACCCCCCCCCCAACATCCCTTTTCTATCTCCTCGTCCAAATCCGCCATCATCAGTATGAACAGGAGTGGGCTCAGTGGGCAACCCTGCCTCACGCCTCTCTCCGTCCAGAACCTTTCCCCCCTTTCCTCCCCCACTCTCACCCTCCCCGTCGTCTCCTTTAGTACCTCCTCGCACCTTTCCACGAGTCCTTCCCTAATCCCCCTTTTCCTCATACTTTCCCTAAGCTTTTCCCTGTCTACAGAGTCGAAGGCCGCTCTCAAGTCTACAAACAGTAGCACCATGTTTATTTTTTTCCTGCTTCTTTCCCTATTGATCAAGTAGTTCAACACGTAAACGTTATCTATAGTGCCCCTTCCTTCCCTAAACCCTGCCTGGCTCTGTGGCAGCAACTCCTTTTCCTCCACCTCCCTCTTGATCCTATCTCTCAGTACCCCCGTGTATACCTTGTATGCCGTCTGCATCAATGTCACCCCCCTATACTCCTCCACCCTCTCTCCCTTTCCCTTCTTCTCCACCGGCACCACTATCCCCTCCTTCCATCCCTCTGGCCACCCTTCTCCTCTCCATACCTTTCCGCACAACTTCCACAGATTCTCCAACACCTTTTCCCCCCCATACTTCCACACCTCGCTTGGTATCCCGTCCTCCCCCGTCGCCTTCCCATCCTTCAGTTCCCCTACCACTTTTCTCACTTCCTGCATTGTTATCTCCTCCTCTCCCTCCTCTCCCTGCTTCCTCACCGCCTCCCCCACCCTCTTCTCGCTCACCCCACCCAGCAGCTCCCTGAAATACTTGTCCCATTCCCTCATACCTATTCTTTTGTTCACCCCTTTCCGTTTCTTCCTCCCCCTGTTTATCACCGTCCATGCCTGGCTCTCCGTCCTTATGGCGTTTATCTCCTTCTCCCATTTCCTCTCTTCCTCTTTTCTCTTTCCTTCGCACAGCCTTTTGTACCGTGTCTTCTCCTCCTTATATTCTCTCTCATTGTTCCCTCCCTTCCTCCACTCCAGCAGTTTCCTTCTCAGTCTTTCCTTCCCTTCTCTGCATTCCTCGTCCCACCAACCGTTCCTCCGAGCCCTACTTTCTACCTCTTCCGACTTGATTACCGCCTTACCTATTCTTTCCCCTAACTCTCTCCAACCTTCCTCTACCTCCTCCTCGCCCCACCTCCACTCTCCGAACTCCTCTCTAAACCTCGCTGCTCCTTCCTTGTTCCAGCACCCTCTCCTATACCGTTCCTTCCTTTCCCCCTCGCCGCTCCTCCTTCCTTTTCTCTTCTCCTCCGCCTTCACCCATAACACCACCGGCATGTGGTCTGAATCTGTCTTCCCCTCCACTTCTAGCTTTTCTACCTTCTCTACTGTGTTTTCCTCCGCCACCACATAGTCGATTACCGATCTTCCTCTTCCTCCCATGTACGTCCATTCCCCCTCCTCGTCCCCTGGCACTCCACCATTCAGTATCCCCCACCCTCTTTCCCTTATGAACCTTACCCATCTTTTCCCTTCCCCCGTTACCACCTCGTCCTTCGACTTCCTCTCCGCTGTCCCTTCCTTGTCCTCACCTTGCTGCCACCACTGCCGTATTCCCCCTTCCGCCCCGGTTCTCACGTTGAAGTCTCCCCCAAACACCACCATGTCTTCGCTCCTTTCCTCCTCCATCCACCTCTCCATCATACTCATCTTTCTCTCTAGATCCCCCCTCACGTATACTCCAATTATCCTCCACCAGAGCTTTCCCAGCTTTACCCTGCATTCCATCCACCCTTCCTCCTTTTTCCTGAATTCTCCTACTTCCCATCCCTCCTTGACTCCTATCGCCATTCCCCCCTTTGCTCTTCCCCTCCCCCTACTCTTCACCGCCTCCTGTACCTCCCATATGAATCCCTTTTTCCACTTCTCCTTGATTCCTTCCCACCCTCTTATGTCCGCCCATGTCTCCGTCATCACCACCACATCCCACCTCCTTAACCCTTCCCAAAACTCCTCGTCCTTGTTTTTCACTCCTGCCACGTTCCAGAACCCTACCTTCGCCGTCTCGTTTCCTCTTCCCCTTCCCCTCCGCCCCGCTTCTTCCCTTCTCCCCCTCCCGTCTCCCCTCTCCTGTCGCCTTGCTATTTCCTTCCTCCCCCCCCCCTCCTCGTCCCCTTCCCCCCTCCTTCCTTCCCCCTGTTCCCCCACCCTCTTCTTCCATCCCCCCGTTACCTCGTCCCATATCCTCCACTCATTGTCCACCCACATCTTCATATAGCCTACCCTAGCTATCTTTCCTTTCCTCCTTTCCGCCTCCGCTTCCCTCTCTATCCTCCATTTCGCCTCACGCTCCAAACGCGTCCTGTCGTCCTCCACCCATTCTTTTTCCCCTCTCAGTTTCCCCTTTGCCCTCATCACCTCCGTCTTCTCCGTCCGTCCCTCCATCTCCACCCACACCATTCCTCTACCCTCCCTATTCACTCCACCGATTATCTTCATATCTTTTATCTTTCCTTCTATCCCCATCTTCCTCCATATCCTATCTATCTCCTTTCGCCACTCCACCCCCTCCCCCATCCTCACTCCCTTCACTATTACGTTCTTCCTCCTTTTCTCCCTCTCTTCCCTATCCATCCTCAGCTCTAGCTCTTTTATCCTCCTGTCGACCTTCTCGCACTTCTCCTTCTTCGCTGTCTCCCACGCCCCCCCTGCCTCCGCCTCTCCTCCCTTCCCACCTTCCTGAACTTCCTCCATCCTTTTTTCCAGCTTCTCTATCCTGGCTCTCATCTCCTTCCTTTCTCCTTCCCACCTCCTCATCATCTCCTCCCTTTCTTCCCTCGCCTCCCTGACCACCTCCTCTATCTTCCTCCCCCAACCTTCCATCATTTGCTCTACCTTCCGCTCCCACCCTTTTGCCATTTCGTCTACCCTTTTTTCTACGTTCTTCCCTTCCCTCCTCATCAGCTCCTCCATTTTCTCCATGATCTTTCCCAGCGCGTCCCCCTCCTCTCCTTTCTTCTCCGGGGTCCTCGACACCACCTTACTCCTCTTAAATACATCCTCTTCCTGCTCCTCCTCCCCCCCCGCTTTTCCCTCCAACGCCAATGCTTTTCTTTTTCCTGCCATGTACTCTACTATGTTACCTTCACTCCCCGACCGTTCCCATACCCGCCTCGACAGGTTCGTCGGTCTCCCTCTCCTCTTCTCCCCGCCCGACTCACCTCTACCCGCCTCGTCACCCATCCTCTCCCTCCCCTTGTCCTGTCTCTCTATCCGTTCTTCTCTTACCGACGTCCCTTCCTTTACCTACACCCGCTATTCCTGCCACCTTCCTTATCTACCCGTCTACCGCAGTTCCTCTGTCTCTCACGCCCGTGCCCACCGCGCTCCTTCCCTACTCTCCGTCCTAACCTCTCAACCTGTTCTGCCCACCTTTCTCGCCTCACTCCACCCGCTTTCGCCCCCTAGCTTCTCCCCTTTTTATCTCCTCCCTTCCCTCTCACCCTCCTCTACTTCCTCCACTACCCCGCTTTCCCTTACCTCGCTATTTCCCGCCGCTACACACACTTTCTCTTACCCTGCCCCACACTTTGTCTGTCCGCTTCGTCACCGGAAACGGAAGTCCAATTGAGTTTTTTTATAATAGATACAAAAGGAACACCCCTTCTGGGTCGGAAAACTTCGGAGGCGATAAATCTCGTAAAAAGAATTGATGCGATTGAACAGGACAACTACGAACAAATTCAGAAACAATACAAAGACGTGTTTTCGGGAATAGGATGTCTAGACAAACCGTACAAAATTAAACTAAAAAAAAATGCCACACCAGTTATACATCCTACGAGAAGAGTCCCTATACCTTTAAGGGAAACCCTCAAACAAGCTTTAAACAAACTAGAGAACGATGAAATAATTGAGAAAAAAGAGGGTCCCTCAGAATGGGTAAATGCGCTCGTACTCGTACGAAAGCCAAACGGCTCGTTACGGATCTGTATAGACCCTAAGGAAATAAACAAACAAATCGAGGTCGAACCCCGACAAATTCCAACGTTTGAGGAAATTATGAGTAGAGCCAACGGAGCAACCGTATTTAGCAAACTCGACGCACAATCAGGCTTCTACCACGTCCCACTTGATGAGAAAAGCTCAGAAATCTGCACGTTCGGTACTCCGTTCGGGAGATATAACTTCGGCATAAAAACGGCACCGGAGGTTTTCCAAAATCGATTCAAACAGATTTTTAATATCGAGGGGGTAGAAGTGTACATAGACGATATTTTTGTGTACGGCAAATCAAAAAAAGAACACGACGATAGGCTAAAAAAAGTTCTCGAGGTAGCTCAAGAAAGCGGAGTCCGATTTAATCTAGAAAAATGCGAGTTCGGCAAAAAACAAATAAAATTTATAGGACACGTGATTTCTGAGAACGGTATCGCTCCAGACAATTCGAAAATAGAAGCCATTCAAAAACTAACCGCACCGCAAAATAAAAAAGACTTGCAAAGACTCATTGGAATGTTAACATACGTAAGTAAATTCATAAAGAAATTCTCAGATAAAACCGAACCGCTCAGAAAATTACTGAAGAAAGATGTAGTTTTTGAATGGCACCCCGAGCATCAGAAAGCATTTGACGAGTTAAAAGCAAGCCTAACTACCACACCGATATTACAATTCTACGACGTAAATAAAGAAACAACACTCTCGGTGGATGCCTCGCAATCCGGGCTAGGAGCCGTTCTGCTACAAAACAAACTTCCTTGCGCATACGCATCAAAAGCAATGACAGACACACAGACGCGCTACGCGCAGATAGAAAAAGAGCTCTTGGCAGTTTGTTTCGGGCTAGAGCGGTTCCACGAGTATATATATGGAAAAAAAATTGTTGTAGAAACAGACCACAAGCCACTAATACCAATATTCCAAAAGCCACTAAACAAGTGCCCGGGCAGACTTCAGAGAATGTTAGTACAGATTCAAAAATACGATATAGAAATTACATACCGACCAGGCAAAGAGCTCTACATAGCCGACGCTCTATCGCGGGCCTACGATAAAGACGACAAATTCACAGGTTGGTCACAAGAAATCGAGTCTCAGATTTGTACAGTAAATTATGTAAACGCGACTCGGGAAAAAATTAAACAACTCATAGAGAATACCGAAAATGATAATGAATTGCAAGCGCTAAAGGAAACGATCCTAAACGGTTTACCGAATAACCCAAACAAATTGCAGGCAAAGGTTAGACCGTACGCCCAATACAAAAGCGATCTCGTTATGGTAGACGGGTTAATATTCAAAGTCGATTGCATTGTAATTCCGGGAGAAATGCGACAAGAGATAATCGATAAGATACATTACTCTCACCTAGGAATAAACAAATGCCTTAAGATAGCGCGAGAATCGGTATTCTGGCCAGGAATATCAAACCAAATCAAACAAACGGTCGGAAATTGTCCTATTTGTTTGAAATACTCAAATTCACAGAATAGAGAACCGCTTCAGTCTCACGAAATTCCAGACTTGCCATGGAATAAAGTCGCGTGCGATATATATGAAATAAACGGCCAGAAATACCTGTTAGCAGTAGACTACTACTCCAAATACCCGGAAATAGTGGAGTTACATCGAAACATGACAAGCGGAAATGTAATCAAACAACTCAAAACAATGTTTGCGACGCACGGCATACCGTTGACTATAGTATCTGATGGCGGCACACAATTTACATCTCAAGAATTTAAGCACTTCGCAAGAGAATGGGAGTTCGAACACATTGTATCATCCCCAACATATGCTCAGTCCAACGGTATGGCCGAAAGACACATTCAGACGGTAAAGAAAATGGCGAAAGAAATCATAGAAGAGAAAAAAGATATTCAAATGGACCTGTTGCAGTACCGTAATACTCCCGTTTTCGAAAGCCGATCACCCGCTGAACTTTTAATGTCGCGAAAGCTTAGAGATAACCTACCAAAGTTCAAAGGGAAATTCGAACCAAAAGTAGCACCGGACAATATGAAAAAATTAATTTCAAAAGAACAGGAGAAACAGGCGAAATACCACAATCAGAAAGGAGCAAAAAACCTTCCCGAGATCGCAGACGGCTCTGACGTGGTTGCTCAACTACAACCTAAGGGTTTGTGGCAGCCAGCCAAAATAATAAACAAGACGCACGATAGACGATACAACATACAAACGAAAAACGGAACAATACTTACGAGAAACAGACGATTCATTAAGCCGATACGGTACCAAGAATCGAAGAAAAAACCCACCAACTTCCCCAACGCACCTAAAGACGTGACAAGTTATTACATCCCTATGGATTCAGAAACAGAAACGGACGAAAACACGAACACAGAGACAGAAACAAATCCGGACAAGGACACCGATAGCTCAGCTCCTGAAACCCCGGAAGCGGTCGAGTCCGAAGACGCGAGTAACACGGAAGCGCTAAATAATACAGAATCAGATCAAAGCGTGATTATGTTAGAAACGCCGCCGCGAAATGAAATGTCAATAGCGGCCGACGACACCCTGTCAGAAGCGAAACAACTACCTACAACTACCGTCACGCTAAGAGGTAGAGCGATCAAACCACCGGATAGGCTACAAATAGAATAAGTTAGCAATAAGTCATGTAGATTATCAGCGAGGAAAATTAAAAAAAAAACAAAAATCAAAATATGTACATCGATAATCGCGATACGCAATTAAGTTTGAAAAAGTAGGATGTAAAGAGACGTGTAAGAGGCGCTCATCTAGTGCGTGCGGCCCTGGCCACACTCACTAGTAGGTGTTATATAATAAAGGCCCGTGCCGGCAGTTCCGTCCGAGACACAACTTACACCCGCGTCTCGTCCTTCCCGATCCCTAACATAACAGTTACAATACCAACTAACCAAATATTCGATAGGTACACCTCTCGGCCGAATCGACTCTAGAACAATCGCGACCGCTTTAATTGACAACTTCATTTGCAAATATGGAGTTCCCAAAAAGATCCTAACGGACCAAGGAAGAAATCTTACCAGTAGTCTACTAAAAAACATTGCAAGGAAATTCAGAATCCAACAACTAAAAACTACGGCATTTCATCCTCAGTCCAACGGGAGTATTGAGAGATCATATCACGTACTGAAAGAATACCTAAAACAATATATAAGCAGCATCACCGACTGGGACCTATGGCTGGCCCAAGCAATGTTCTCATATAACACTAGCGTTCATGAGGGAACACAATACACTCCACATAAGCTCGTCTATGGCAAACCCGCACGAATGCCATCAGCACACGACACAATCGACGAACACACAGACTACACCTACACCGACTATTTAACGGAGTTATATGCTAAGCTTGTCTGCGAGTCAAGCGCCTCTCGTGAGAAAAAGGTGTGTAACCACCAAGATGGCGACAAGGAGGATGTAACGAAAATAAAGTTTCTCAATTTTTTATTAAAATTTCCGTGTACATCATCCCAGACATAAGTTTGGCGCCCAACGGCGAAAAAGAACCCATCGAGGATGAGTTTCTAATAGAAAGTTCAGTGATAATCGGAACAATTAGCAAAATATCGCAAAATGTTCGCGGCGTGTCTGGCGATACAAAGGCGACGAGGCCCGTTCGTGCCAAGACGCGAGGAGTGAAACAATGGCGGCCAGCAACGAACGTTGAGCCCGTGCATAGCATTTTTCTCGCAAAAACTCGGTGTTCACAGTGAATGGTCTGTACCTGAGACAAATAAAACACATTGTGGCTTCTTTCGAAATGAAGAAAGAGCATTGATCAGAAAATAAGTGAAAATTAACATGACTCGGTCGACAGAGACAATGAACAAGATCGCCACACGCTTCGAGCATAACGTTTCTCGCTGACACCGAAGCAGCGGTGAAACGTAAACAGTGACAATCAAGTGACCGTGCGGTACGTCATGTAAACGAATATATGTTCGAATAGAAATTTCGAGACATAGAGTCAACGAGAATTGTACAGTACGTTACGCGAGAGCATAAAGACGCGTCGGTAAAGTAGCTTTCGTTCTTTCCGGTACGCGATCTCACATCGATAGCAAACAGCTGACACGGTGAAGCATCGAAGCATCGGGTTTGCGCGCACGCGCTTAACTATTTTTCGTTCGCTCGCACACGTCGAGTAAAATAGCATCGAGTACGAATTCGCACGCGATCCTACTCTCATTTCGTTCATTCGCACACGGCGAATATTCAAACAAATATCGATTGACTTCGATACACGCGAGACAATACAAACAAATATTATCGAGAATCATCTCAGCAGAAAATTACGAGATCATTCGGTTTTTCGCCAAGTGGGGCTTTTATTCGAGCATCCGCTCATTGGAAGCAGACGTCATCGTATTGAGTGAAGGATAGAGGTCATCTCAAGGTCATCAGACAGATACTCGTCGTCAGAAGCAACATCAGTCGTAGCAAACGCAGGTGAGTGTGTTCTCTCCAATTCCTTTCCCATTCCCGATTCGATAAAGAGTAGCAATGGCAGAATTAAAACAATTGCGCCAAAAGCGAGCGACTATCAAAGGTCAGCTCACACGTATGAAGAACGCACTGTCGGATAATATTGAATTATCTGAGGCTAAAGTCAAACTAGCAAAGCTTGATGAATTTTTCAAATCGTTCGGAGAAATTCAGGACGCAATTGACGCGCGTAAAATATCTATCGCGAAAGATGAAGAAGCGGAAAGGACGGTACAAGACGAGTCAGACGCGCAACACACAGTTTTCGAAGAAATTTATTACGCAGCAGCGATAAAAGTTCAAACAACAATCGACGAGGCTATGGCTCAAGCGCAGGCTCAAGCTGTAGCGCAAGTACAAGACAATCGGAATCATAATAATAGTAATCAGGATCATGAAAACGCGGATCGACGAATAGGCGTCAAGCTTCCCGTATTACAATTGCCTCAATTCAGCGGCGATTATCAACAGTGGCTTTTATTTAAAGATGCTTTCAAATCCATGATCCATGAAAGTACAGGAATTACGCCAATTCAAAAATTCCAATACTTGCGTAGCTCGTTGAGCGGCGAGGCGTTGCAGGTCATCGGAGGACTGTCAACGACTGCGGACAACTACGAGAACGCATGGGAGTTACTGCAGAAAAATTACGAAAACAAAAAGTTTTTAATCAACACGCATTTAAATCAACTGCTTGACTTTCCAACAATAACGAAAGATAAAGCATCGTCGATTAGGCAGCTGATCGTCCACGTACGATCATACTTGAAAGCTTTGAAAACTTTGGAGCTTCCAGTTGACAAATGGGACGAGCTCCTCATTCACTTATTGAAAAATAAAATGGATTTTAATACACAAAAAGATTGGGAAGAAAAAACATCTCCTGATATAAACAGACGACCAACGCTGGAAGAATACCTGACATTTCTAGACGAGAGAGGTCGCACGCTCGAAATGATAGATAAAGGAAAAAACAAACAAGAAACGGCGAAGCCTCCTGTGGGAAAAAAGAACGAGAAAAAGGTATCTTTAGCTTCCGTTTCGCAATCCTCTTGCGCAATCTGTAATGAATCTCATTCGATATACAGATGTCCACAATTTTTACAACTGTCAGCATCGGACAGAATAAAAGAAGCAAAATCGAAAAGGTTATGCATGAACTGCCTGGGAAAAGGACATTTTTGCACAGCCTGTAAAAATCATCAAACTGCAGACAGTGTGACAAAAAACACAATACATTGTTACATCTGGATTTAGAAAACAAGTCTACAACGGAGGAAAAATCGAAGGGCGAGTCATCGAAGAAATCCGTTGTGACATATTGCGCAAGAGATAACAGTCAACAGGCCGAAGGTATTGTTATTTCAAATGCAAGCTTCGTAAAAAAGCCAGCAGCTCATGTAGTGCTATCGACTGCTCGTGTTGAGATCGAAGATGCTAATGGAAATAAGCACACTTGTCGAGTGCTGTTAGATCCGGGCTCGCAGTCGAATATTATAACAGAAGAAATGGTGCGTAAACTCAAGCTCCAGTGCGAAAAACAGAACGAGCTAATCAGCGTTATTAACAAAGCGCAGATAAACATTGCACGCACAACCACCGTCAAGATAAGGTCGATGCACGTAGACTTCGAGACGTTCATCGATTGTTTGGTGCTACCGAGCATCACAGAACGTTTGCCACAGGTGAAAATCAATGCAAAACTAATATGTTTACCGGATGGATTAAAATTGGCCGATCCGAACTTCCATGAGCCAGGCGCGATTGATTTACTCGTCGGTGCTGGGCTTTTTTGGACATTAATGTGTTCAGATTCAATTCGACAACCAAAGGGGATTCCAAGGTTGCAAAACCACTTTGCTGGGGTGGATCGTCGGTGGCGAGCTCATCGATGCGAGCTCGAAGAACCAGCGCTTCTGTGGACTCGTGACAAACGCAGCGCTACAGGAGCAATTGGAGCGTTTCTGGAATCAAGAGGAACCTCGCGAGACAAGACGAATGACAAAAGAAGAAAAAGAATGTGAGGAACAATTCTCGTAGACTGTACGAAGAGACGAGACCGGAAGGTTTATCGTAGCCTTACCCAGAAGGCAAGAAGTTCTCTTGGGCGAGTCAGAAAAACAGGCGGTTCGACGTCTGTTCTCGCTCGAGAGACGTTTCAGGGCCAATCCTCAAATCAAAACGGAGTAAGTTAAGTTCATGGAGGATTACCAAAATCAAAAGCACATGTCGCTCCTTCCAGACGGCACAAATTTGAAACAAAACGATTCATTCGTTTTACCACATCAGCCGGTCATAAAGCCAGATAGCATCACAACAAAATTGAGGGTCGTTTTCGATGCTTCAGCAAAAACTTCTCTTGGCACAGCATTGAACGACAAGTTAATGGCCGGACCGAACTTGCAGAATGATTTGTTCGACATAATTCTGAGGTTCCGATCACACGAGTTTGTTATTACGGCAGATATAGCTGCAATGTTTCGTCAAATCATCGTCAGAGAAGAAGATAGAGATTTCCAAACAATCCCATGGAGAACAGACGAAACTCAACCAATTCGGAAGTATCATCTCAACACGGTGACTTACGGCACGGCTCCCGCACCGTACCTCGCTATTAGATGTTTGCGACAATTGGCGACAGAAGAAACTAATAAGTTCCCACGTGCAGCTAGAGCCCTCAGGGAAGATTTTTACATGGACGACGTTATCACTGGTGAGAAAACAATAGAAAAAACGATAGCTTTACAACGAGATTTGGATGAACTTCTACGAAGAGGTCAGTTTCAACTAAGAAAATGGCGTGCGAGCGATCGACGAATCCTCGAAAACATATCAAAAGAACGCGAAGCAGATAGTTTGCTAACAATCGACAAAGAGGGTCCAATGAAAACCCTTGGGCTTCTTTGGGATTCGAACTCCGATACGATGCAATACAGCGTGAAAATCGACGAGACTTCGAAGATAACCAAACGAGTCGTACTTTCAAAAATAGCGCAGATATTCGACCCGTTGGGTCTATTAGGTCCTGTAATAATTAATGCAAAATGCATAATGCAGAAAATGTGGCAGTCAAAGACGGGATGGGACGAGCTCCTGCCTCCAGAAATTCAAAACAAATGGACGGAGTTCTATAGCTCTTTGCCAAGTATCAACGACGTTCGAATCGGAAGGAATGTTAATCCGCAAAATGCCAAGGAAACCTTCGATCTTGTGGGCTTCGGCGATGCTTCCGAAATAGCATTCGGAGCCTGTCTTTATGCAGTTTCAAGAGACTCGAAGGGCAATAAACAATCACATCTCATCGGATCAAAAGGCAGAGTCGCACCGCTCAAAACTATTTCACTACCAAGATTGGAGTTGAATGCCGCGTTGTTACTCGTAAACCTATGTAACACGGCACGACAAGCGTACGGCGACAAAATTCGTAAAGTTTTCCTCTGGAGTGACTCAACAATCGTCCTCAGCTGGATTTCGACATCGCCGAACATAAGAAAAACGTACGTGGCTAATAGAGTCTCGAAAATTCAAGAATTGTCGCAAGACGCGACTTGGCAACACGTGTCTTCCAAAGAAAATCCCGCGGATTTATTGTCAAGAGGAATCACAGTTGAGCAATGGAAGCAAAGCGACCTCTGGTGGCACGGCCCCGAGTGGCTTCGGTCTGAAAAATGGCCTAAAAAAGTAGAAATTGAAGTAGATAAGACGGAAATGAAATCATCAGCCGTTCTCATAAGCGCAAAGACTGAGACGTTCGAACTGCTGCGGAAGTTCTCCTCGTTCGGCAAATTACAGCGAGTGATAGCTTACGTTCGCAGATTCAAAGTCAATGCGTTAAGTGGAAAAGAAAATGGTCCGCTTTCGGTTGGAGAGCTTGAAGAAGCAGAAAAAAACAATTATAAGACTGACTCAGCAGGAAGCATTCGCAACAGAGCTTCAGTCCATCGAACAAGGAGCACAAGTCATCAAGACTAGCAAAATCGCCGCGCTCAATCCATACATCGATAGTGAAGGTCTTCTTCGGGTTGGCGGACGATTGTCGAAGGCTGATATTCCGGAAACGCAAAAACATCCGATAATATTACCATCTCGACACCTCATCACGAAGATGATTCTCAAGAAAGAGCATACTCGGCTGCATTACTGCGGTCCAGAAAACTTACTGAGTTCCATACGATTAAAATATTGGCCACTGAGTGGCAGAAGAGAGGCACGAAAAATGACGAACGGTTGCCTGCCGTGCTTTCGAAATAAACCGAAAACTCCAGAAGTCATGATGGGAGATCTACCGAGCGAGCGTGTTCGCGGATCTTTGAGACCATTTACTACCACAGGAGTAGATCACGCAGGCCCTTTACAAGTACGTGAAAGTCGTAGACGCGGGCGAGTTCACACATCAAAAGCGTGGATTGCTGTATTCACCTGCTTCACCACAAAAGCAATTCATTTGGAGCTTGTTACGGAGTTAACCTCAGAATCATTCTTGGCAGCGCAAAGGCGATTTGTCGCTAGGCGTGGGATTTGTTCACAAATTATATCCGACAATGGTGCCAACTTTGTTGGCGCAGCTCGAGAATTAAAAGAAGTTTTCGAGTTCCTCAAGAAAGAAGACAACACGATATCGGAGTATCTCTCACAACAGAAAATCACCTGGAAGTTTATCCCACCACGGGCACCGCACTTCGGCGGACTGTGGGAGGCGGCTGTCAAAGCTACAAAACGACAGCTCAATACAGTTACCAGAGGCTTGGTCTCAACGTTCGAAGAATATTATACTCTTTTGGTAGAAATCGAATCGATCCTTAACTCCCGACCGTTGACTCCACTATCCAGTGATCCCAATGATTTAACTGTCTTGACCCCTGCCCATTTCCTTATTGGGGACACACTCATATTGCCTGCAGAAGACAACTATCTTGAAACATCCGACAACAGACTGTCGCGATGGCAACACCTTCAAAAGGTTCGCCAGCACTTTTGGAAGCGTTGGCATGAGGAGTATTTGCAGCAACTGCAGAGACGAGGCAAGTGGTGGACAAAAACAGAAAATATCGAGATCGGAGCTCTCGTGCTTCTAAAAGAGGACAACGCTCCACCACTTCAGTGGAAACTTGGACGAGTCGTGGAGATCCATCCGGGCACTGACGGTGTTGTCAGGGTGGTAGCAGTGAAGACTGCGACGGGAACCTTCAAGCGAGCGGTCAAGAAGATCTGTCCGTTACCAATCGACAGCGATTAATCGAAATTTCAAAATCTTTATTTTACATTCAAACATTTAATTTCAAACATTCTTATTGTACTCAGGCATTTAACATGTGAATGTCACGTTTATTATGTTGTTTCGTCTTCTTTTCATTGTTGATTCTGTGACATTTATAGTTCACATGAGTTATATTATTCGTTTCTGCTTATTCATACGTGTTTATTATCGTTGAAAGAGAGCCTTTCAAGAGGGGCGGAATGTCTGCGAGTCAAGCGCCTCTCGTGAGAAAAAGGTGTGTAACCACCAAGATGGCGACAAGGAGGATGTAACGAAAATAAAGTTTCTCAATTTTTTATTAAAATTTCCGTGTACATCATCCCAGACAAAGCTCCGGACAATACAAGAATTAGCCAGGGAAAATCTGATTAAGTCAAAGCGACGCAACAAACAATACTACGACCGAAGCATACGCCCAATAGATATACAAGTGGGGGACCAAGTTTTCCTCCTAAAGGAACCCTCAAAGGGCAAACTCGATAATCAATACACCGGACCACACACGATTTTAGAAGTACTACCCAAAAATAATGTTAAGATTAAATATAATAATAAGGAAAGGGTAGTACACATAGATAAAATAAAAATAGCTAAATTCTAATTATTTACAGAAAATGTGGTCGATAATATTCATCGCACACGTCGCTACGACCACCGCACTCACAGGATATGATTGCGGCGGGGCTCATGTAAATATTACCACGATAAACCTCATAGAGCCAAACCAATGCGAAATACCAGATACGCGACCAATAATCCAAGAAACATATTTACAACTTATTCAATTATCAGACTTTCGGAAAACTAAAACCATACAATGTCGAATAGAAATAGATCGAACCGTTTACTACTGTGGCATGCATTCACACGTATCAATATTAGAACACGGAAGACAAGCATACATTAAGGAAATCTCGCAAGAAGCCTGCCAACGACTACACCAGGAAGGAATACTAACGCTAGGACCCAACCGACACCTCACGAACATCATACCCTAGGGAACCACCCGAGCAGAAGTAATACTGGCTGGAAAATTGGATTCATCAGGGAAATGCGGAGGAAAATTTTTCGACGACCGATACGGACAATGGACCAACGTAGTGGTACAAGCAATAGTGAAGACGACACTCAAGACGCAGGAGGCAACCGTAAAACTGTATAGCAACCAAATAATATTCACGAACGGACTATCCTGCCCACTTAACAAGAGGACCTGCTTCGACGAGGAGGGAGGAAACTCATTTTGGGAAGACGTCCCTAACCACCCGTGCGACTTCGCGAGATACGATGTGCTCTACGAAGAACATGGTTCAAAAATCACAGAAAAGGAATTCCATAGAAACCTTACCATATATTCACTCACATCGGTAGACACTACCTTTGGATTAATTAAGACAACGGAGAACCAGATATGCGGATACACGCTATACAAAACCGAGCATTCGAAACTCTTAATTTTTGAAACAACCCCAGGAAACGTCTTCAAGCAGAGACAACCGATTGCAGTAGAGAACGTAGACATCTTCACATACGTAAACTCAATATTTATATATGTGAAGAAACACATCAGAAACCAGCTAAACAACCTCTAACGCGACATAATCACGCAGAGATGTAAGCTCGAGACGCAAGTATTACGTCACGCGGGCACACTGGCAATACTATCACTATTGGAAACGCGCAAAGAGAAAATCGCGTAAGAACCCGGGGACGACACCAGGATGGGGCACGGCCTAATCACGTGGACGATCGGCAACCGTTTTACCGTCGACGGCTGTTGTTTTGTGTGGCCGGGTAGTGCGCATTAAATCGTTCTCCTTGTCATGACAACCTATTGGAAACGGAGCAGATAAATAATATAAGCATGCAACGGATTTATCTTAAGTAAAATATTTCTTAATATGATGCGCAAGGAAGGATCGTCAAAACGGTTCAAAGATCTCAACCAGACCAGACTACGGTCGTATCGACCCTTAAGAATCCTGGCGCCTAGTCAGGAAGAACTTTGTTCTTTCTCCGTATATGGTGACCGCTTATGTTTGCGTTTTCCTTCGTTACTTGACACGTCGATTGGTTCATGTACCCTTGGTCGTGAGACCGGAGCAACCTGAATGCTAGAAACTCAACATTCCAACACAACTCGTAAAATTGGGGAAAAATGCGCGGCTGTTCTCGTGAGAAAAAACTTGTCTTCTCGCATGATATTCTAAGGTTTAGATAAATTACCAAATGTAATAGATATAAGAGAGAGAGGCCTACGTAAGACAGATTCACTTATAAGAAAAGAAAAGTGTAAAAGGAGAAGCGACACGCCTGATTGCGAGTGGGTTGACTTATCGATCGCGAAACAATGTCTAGTGCTAATCCAAAGCGCCAGAAGAGAGTCTGCTATAAAACGATACCAAAGTCGGGTCCATATCTCTCGAAGCTCGAAACTCGCCCATAGACGTGCACGGACGTGACGACGTTATCGTGGCCGTAATGCCCCATACAGCTTCATGAGGTTAGCCCTGTGAAGGCTGCCAGAGCCCACGGGGAGGTTTACCTCCCGGGTATTGTTGGGTTGATCGAAACGGAACGGGAAGGGCTGCGAGCGGTAGAGCGAGCTGGTGGGAGGACTACGGACGGCGGTGGTAGCGAGTGACGGAGAGTCTGGGGTGCGCGTGGCGCTTGAGGCCCAGGGAGAGGGCAAAGACTCGCGGAAACAAAGCCGCGACCGCGGTCGGAGAGTAGGGGGCGCAAGGGGAAAAACAAAACCCTCGCAGGCCCAAGGATGGGGCCAGTGTTGCCAACCCTAAAGAAATTTCTTTAGATCTAAAGAATTTTGACGTCTCCTAAAGAATTAAAAAAAAATGAAGATTTTTCTAAAGAAATCTGCTAATTCTTGCAGAAATCTAAAGAAAATGTAGGCTTGTTGAAGAATTTTTCTCTGCAGCTGACGAATCAAAGCTGTAGATGTTCAAGCATCTGCGCGTTCTGTGCAAGCGCCAAATGTCTAGTACTGCAATCGTCCGACTCGAAATGTCAACTGATTCAAACGATTCAAACGCAGTCAAACGCAGTTGCGGTATGTGGTAGTGATGTGAGTCTGCGTTGCTATCTGTCAAGCATTAGTGCCATGAGGTTAGTATAATCAATTTTTGTCACATATCATTCAAATTCGCTATATGTTTCAAACAATTCAATATCATTCTGTAATATAGATATTACGCTGTATTTTTATACCAGCGTACATTTTTTTTATAATTTTCAGAATTAACAAGCCACGGCAAAGAATCTACCTATCAGACCTCAACATAGTTTCGTCAGGTTTTCTTTTATTTTGGCGTTGCACATAGATTTTTAAGTAAGTATTTTACTCTAACATAAAAAACATACCACATACATCACATGATATCTTTTTTCTAGAACCAACTGCGTTGGATTGTGCACTCGGAAAATGGATTCTGAAGCAAATTCATCTGAATCTAATGAAGCGAAATCTTCAGCAAAACCTAAGTCAAAAGCTTATGCTCAAAAGTACGCAGCAGCATGGGAAACGGATGAAAATCTAAAAAAATGGATACAACGCAGTGACAAAGGAAATAGATATTTCTACTGCAAAGTATGTGATACTCATTACACGACCGTTGGTGGAAAGAGCAATCTACTCAAACATGGTAAAAGTGCAAAACACGTATCTCGGGCAGATACACTTCAAAAACAAAAAGAAGCTGAAATTAGAATCGCATCCTTTGTCACGGAACATAATATTCCATTGAGTGTAGCAGATCATCTGACGTCCCTAATCAAAACTGTATGCCCTGATTCAGACATAGCTAAAAAAATCATTTGCGCCCGTACGAAATGCACAAAAATTATACAGAATATGACAGGTGAAGATCAATTTCAGCAAGTTATAAAAATTCTCCAAAGAGAGAAGTTTTCCTTGATTGTTGACGAGTACACTGATGTCAGTTCAATTAAGCACTTAGCTCTAGTCACGCAATATTTTCATAATGATCGGGTGAACGACGTATTTTTGGCATTGGTACCTGTACCAAACGCCACCGCACAAGCTATATATGATGAGGTTGTAGATTTTTTCGCAGCTCACAGTATTCCATACAAGCAAAATTTGATCGGATTTGCCAGCGATGGTGCCAGCAATATGTTTGGTACACATCATTCTCTATCAGTATTGTTAAAAAAGGATGTAGAGAATTTATTTCTGATGAAGTGTACCTGTCATTCATTTGCTTTATGTGCAAGTTATGCTTGTGAAAAACTACCACGTATCGTAGAATACTTGGCAAGAGATATACACAATTACGTCGCACATAGTTACAAACGACTCAATCTGCTAAAGCAGTTCCAGGAGTTTTTAAATATAAAGCCTCATAAGCTTCTCCACCCATCGCAGACAAGGTGGTTGTTGTTACAACAAGTTGTAAAATGATTGCTCGAACAATAAGATGCGTTGTTATTGTATTTTACAGACGCCGTTTTTGAAGATAAACTTTTAGCTGCTGACATGATATTGCAGAGGCTGAAAGAGAAGTATGTCAGATTGTACCTGATCTTTTTAGAATTCGTACTTCCGCTCTTTACTAACTTGAATCTAGAAATGCAATCGGAGGAGACTAAGATTCATAGACTCTACTCCCAAGTATCCACAGTATACAAAACACTGCTCAACTGTTACCTCAAATCTGATTACGTGAAAAATACTTCAATCGAAAATATTGATTTCGTAAACCCACGGAATTTTGTACCAATTGAAGAAATGTATCTTGGAGCCAAGATAACAGCAGCATTATCCACTGGATCCTCTGGGTTAACAGCTGCTGAACTAGTAGATTTTCGAAAGCGATGTCTGCAATTTTATATCGAAGCATGCACTCAAATCGAAAAACGATTCAACTTCAGAAGTCCAACTTTCAAGATTTTTAAAGATCTCAGTATTTTAAACCCAGCTACGATGGAAAACTATAATTCAATAGCTCCAATTGCTTCACACTTTCCGAATTTGGTCTCAGAGACTGACTTTAATGAGTTACATTCAAAATGGCGAGAGCTAAAAAGCATGGACATCGAAATAGATCCCCAAAAGTCTAGAATCCATTTCTGGAAATCCGTCGCACAAATGAGGAGAGGTGATGACTCTTCGAAATTTGAGATGTTATCAAAATTTATCATAACACTACATTGCTTGCCTCATTCGAGTGCTACAGTTGAGAAAGTTTTCTCACAAGTGCAATTGAATAAAACAAAACTACGTAATCGATTAGAGAATGATACGTTGACTGGTCTACTCCATACCAACGCTTTAATCGGTGTTAATAATTATTACGACTTTCCTGTCACTGAACGTTTGATTGACAGTCATTCGAAAGTCATGTATAATAAAAATAAGTAAGTCGGTGCCTTCCTTCGGATAAGCCACGTATTAGAATTGTTTGTTACCAAAAATTTAGTTTTGAGACTCTGTTTTTAATTTAATCCCATTCGATTCAGAAAAGTACAAAGTATAGCAATAACTACACACAAAGGATATCTAAAATATATAAAATACGGACTTTCTTTATATATATATATATATATATATATATATATATATATATATATATATAAATAAAGTATTATATAAGATCACTCGTCATTATTTGATCATATGTACAATGTAAACCCGATATTATTTAGTATGTACGGAATACGTGTTTGTAAAGATATAGCTCTATGACGAAAGGCAGGGTTAGTTAGTCTATGATACCACTAAGCAATTTGCTTAGTGGTATCATAGACTAACTAACCCTGCCTTTCGTCTTAATTAAGTTGCCACAAATTGCGGGAGAATATTACCTGAAATATAGCTCTATATTAACGTTTCTTGTAAAAATTATTTTGTTTTTCATTTCTGTTTTGTTTATTAGATTGGATTTAGAGAACTATGCTCAACAAAAAGGCAAAAAAATACTTTGATTCCGTACTATGCTGTGTTACAGGTTGAAGTCATTATGAAGACTTAATACTAATATAATATCTAAGATGTTAAAGTGATATTAATATGTAAGGGTTACGTGTTCCTGTAATAATATAAAAGTGAATTTTACGTTTAAAAAATGCAGAGACTGTTTTATTTTGTGATAAAGGACATAGAGATAAAATATCATCATATATACCTATATATTTATGAATAAATATATTTGTCCTGATAGCTACTATGAAAACGTGACTGAATATTCTGTTCCCAATTTCCTATTCAATTCAAATTCAAATTCCTATAAAAAATGTACCAACCAAAGGAATCTAAAGAAATCCAAAGAAATTTTAACCACCTCCTAAAGATTTTCTTGTTCCCGAGGTTGGCAGCACTGGATGGGGCAGTAGACGGCAAAAACAGCGAAGGAAACAGACGAGTCGCTTTTCCTCCTATAACTACGCGGGCATTCAGCCCTTCCTTTGTCTCATATTGAAATTGTTAACTGGTACAAAATAGACGAATTATTGTAGACTACAAGTCAGTCGAGATATTAAACGCGCGAGTATCAGTGTTCAACCCGATTTCTCAGCCTCATCCTAGATATTTTCTTTACCTCGGTTTTCCAATAAACGCTCGACCAGTTGAAGTCGATTTGAATTTATAACATTTGTTTTCACTCTACCTCACCCTTTACAATAGCCTTCATAATACCTGATGGCCATTTCGAATTTTTGAGGGTACCGTTCGGGTTATGCAACTCGCCAGCTGTGTTCCAAAAATTTGTGCACGCCGCGTTCCGAGAGCTCATTCGCGAGGGTGTCGTATTGACGTACATGGACGACTTGATCGTGCCATCGAAAGATTGCGAAAGCGGACTAGAAAATGTAAGACGCGTATTAAAAACGGTGAGCGAAACTGGCCTTGTCGTAAACTGGAAGAAATGTTCGTTCCTCCAGACGAAAATCGCGTTTCTGGGTCACATAATTGAAAATGGTCGCGTCCATCCAAGCGAAAGGAAAATTGAAGCAGTTGCGCAGTTTCCGAAACCGAAAGACGTTCGACAGGTTCAGGGGTTTCTCGGATTAACTGGATATTTTCGGAAGTTTGTACCTGGATATTCCCTTATAGCGCGGCCGCTGTCAAACTTGC
This sequence comes from Arge pagana, assembly GCA_963969455.1. Lineage (NCBI taxonomy): Eukaryota > Metazoa > Arthropoda > Insecta > Hymenoptera > Argidae > Arge > Arge pagana. Next base: position 13,670,358 of record OZ018310.1, on the reverse strand, counting down.
TGAAATCAAATGCGAAATTCGAGTTTTGCGATGCCCACAACGACGCTTTTATGCGACTCAAAATTATTTTGACGAGTCACCCGGTGCTGAATCTGTACCGCGTAGGTGCCGATACAGAACTACACACCGATGCGTCGAAGCATGGTTACGGGGCGATACTGCTTCAGAGGAATAGCGAAGACCGGGAGTTGCATCCGGTATACTATGCTTAGTGGCAAGACGACGCCAGCGGAAGAAAAGTACCCGAGCTACGAGCTCGCGGTGCTCGCGATTATAAAAGCGCTCAAAAAGTTTCGAATATATTTACTCGCGATTCCGTTTAAGATCGTAACCGATTGTCGCGCGTTTGCCCTCACTATGAATAAACGAAATCTTTGCGTGCGGGTAGCGAGGTGGGCGCTTCAATTAGAAGAATTTGCGTACGACATAGAGCATCGTCCGGGCAGGAGCATGGCGCACGTTGACGCGCTTAGCCGCAATCCGCTGCCTGCGTGCATGCTGATCGAAGAAATCGACGAGGGATTGACGCCGAGGCTCAAGAAAGCGCAACAGGAAGACGTCGAAATCCGAAGAATACTCGAGCTCGCAGAAAAGAATGAAGCTAGAGGTTACATCGTCCGCGGAGGCGTGTTGTTCCGGGACGACGAAGGCGACCAGCGGCTTGTGGTTCCGAAAAGGATGCAGACCCAAATTATTAAGATTGCACACGAGAGAGGTCACTTCTCGGTGAACGACACGGAAGCCCTCGTAAAAAAGGACTATTGGATGCCGAGTCTCCGCACCAAAGTCGAAAAGCTAATCCGCAACTGCGTTCATTGCATATTAGCTGAGAAGAAGCAGGGACGGCAAGAGGGATATCTAAACCCAATCAGCACGGGTGAACTGCCCTTGGACACCTTCCATGTTGACCGTTTGGGTCCTCTGGCAACGACGAGGAAGAGTTACCGACATATCTTCGTCGTGATCGACGGTTTCTCGAAGTTTGTGTGGTTGTACGCAACCAAATCAACGACGACGGCCGAGGTAGTGGATCGCCTTATGAAGCAGGCCGCGACGTTTGGAAATCCAAGGAGAATCGTGTCCGACCGGGGCGCTGCCTTCACGTCAAATGATTTTGAGGCCTACTGTAGCAATGAGAAGATTCAGCATGTACTGACCACTACGGGAATTCCGAGGGCCAATGGCCAAGTGGAGCGGGTGAACCGCACACTCATCCCGCTGCTTACGAAGATGTCTGCGCCGAAGCCCGAAGAATGGTTTAAGCATTTAAGTACGGCCCAACTATACCTGAACACAACTCCTCATAGAAGCATCGGTATGACGCCTTTTCGTCTGCTTCTTGGGACCCATGCGCGTGTTCGCGAAAATTCAAATATTCGTGACCTCATCGAAGACGAATGGATCAACGCTTTCGACGAAACCCGCGACGAGATCAGGCTTCAGGCCAAAGAAAGCATCTTGAAGATACAGGAGAAGAATCGACGTGCTTTCAACGAGAAAAGAAAAGATGCCAGCGTCTATCGAGAAGGGGATTTAGTGGCTATCCGCCGAACTCAGCAGGGACCAGGCTTGAAATTCGCAGCCAAGTATGGGCCATACGAGGTAACGAGAGCCTTGCGCAACGACAGATACATGGTTCGTAAAGTTGGTGGGCGCGAGGGACCTTCCCAGATTTCGACGGCTGCTGACCACATGAAGCTGTGGGCGCACGACGAAGGGAGCAGGGACTCCGAAGACGATCTGAGCGGCGGCAACTACGAAGATCGAGGCGGAGAAGACATCCGGGGTCGAATGTCATCGCAGGAGGGTCGGTTGTAGGGCCCGTCGCCCCGATCGTACGGTCTCGAGGGTGTTCGCCAGCCGCTCGTAGCGACGAGCGGTCGAGAGAGACGCCTGGCGGAGGCGCGTGGAAAAAAGGACGGGCAGTATGGCGACGACCGGCTCTAGCGTGTGTTTGGCGCAAAAGTCGACTAAGTGTATTCCATGAATACACGTCTACTTTCACTCTAAATACTCGCCTCTCTTCGACCTATCTAAGACATTTGAATAATCTACTACAGTATGGTGAAGCGATCGGGTCACTATTATTCGCCGCGCGAGTATGTCGTCCTGATATTGAATATGCCGTTAATTATGCGAGTCAATTTCTCAGTTGCTACGGCGAAGCTCATTGGCAAGCAGTCAAGAAAATCATGCGTTACTTAGCCGGAACGCGCGACTTTTGTTTGGTTTTCGGAGACAGTGGGGCCTCACTGAATATGACAGGATATACTGATGCTGATTTTGCGGGATGCGTGGAAACTCGAAAATCGCGAAGCGGTTATGTTATTATTTTGAATGGCGCTCCTGTCTCATGGTGCAGTCAATTGCAAAGAATTGTTACATTGTCAACCGCTGAATCGGAGTATGTTGCATTGACGAGTGGTGCGAAAGAAGCAATTTGGCTGCGCCGAATGCTGAATGAATTGAATGTGAAATGTGATTCTATCCCTGTATTTTCTGATAACCAAGCAGCTATCCAAATTGCAAGCAACGTTGAATGTAATGATCACAAGCGATCGAAACATATTGACATAAAATTTCATTTTACGCGTGACGTTGTGAAACGAGGCGAGATAAATGTTAAGTATGTAAAATCAAAAGAACAACTTGCTGATATATTCACCAAGCCTCTGTCAAAGCAACAATTTCGCTACTTGCGCGATAAATTGCATGTTATCGAACCTACAAAATAAGTGGGAGTGTTGAAAAATGAGTGAGCGAGCATAGGCTGTAGTATTTTGAGAGTTTGTCGATGAGAAAGCCCAGGCCGGGCCATAAATCCTTTGCGCGCTGATCTTTGAGCCACACCGGGGAACGATATCTTGCGATGGTCTAATACAGTGTTGTTGTCGATGCGTTCCCGGAAAAATTATGCTTATAGCTGCAGAGGTGACCGCGAGGCAGTTCAGCCCTAGCGCTCGTACAGTAGACTCCGCGATCTCGTCGAGTGCGGACGTTTTCGGTTGTCACTGTATGGAAGCGAGTAAAAAAAAAAGAAAATAACCCAAAGCTTTGGCGTCTTAAACGCAACATAGACTCAGAAAAGTGCGGGCCCGGCCCGGTTTTGTGGTCACCTAATAGTTATCCATACGGAGACATAATCAATGATAAAATAGTGACTGAAGCGATACGCAATTACATGGCGACGGGTCGAGGGGGGGACACTAGCCCGACACACAGCTCGCAACAAACGCAATGAATAACAAGAGAAGATATGACGACAAACCTTCCGAGAGTCTGTCCCCAGCAGCTCTGAGGAAAAAAGTGAAAGAGTTCGACAGATTAACTGGTACCAACAACCTTTAGAAATTTTTTGACAAAGAAAAGCCAAAAGCCATACCTAACTTCGCTCCAGCGAGGGTTAGATCGACGTCGGCGGAATCGATAAAAGATATCGATAGCGCGGACGTGTGGGGATATCCCTAGCCCAATATCCAACTTCCTACCAGACTTAGGTTGGTAGACAGAGGACGCGTTGACGACCTGGCATGGCGTCGTTGTGTACACGGATTTGTTGACCGGTTTAAAATAAAGGAATTTAGTAACGACCCTACCGGCTTTGACCTGTTAGATGTGAGGTGATTACAAACCCCACAAATGGTGACCCCGACGTGATCGGATAGTAAAAGACAGAGTGGTACGCCGTTTCAAACAAGCAAGCACCATGACCTCCCTGTTGGGAATTGTTCCGTGTGTGTCGCATGAGAGCGTGGAAAGAATGCGTGACCGCTCATTGGTCGATCAGGTCGGAGCGAGCGACGAATGAGGGAGTGTGGCGAGGGAAGGGAGAGCAACGAGACGACGGTTGCTAAGCGCGAGTCAGCCCTAGCGGATCGCTTTGCACTCAATATGCACTAAGTTCACACGGTGTATATGCGGCACATCTACCCATAGTATACAATGAGTATACACTCAACAAATTTTCATAAGTACAGCTCACATAAAAACTTTTAAGTTACTTGACGATGAAGGTTTTTTTCATCATTAAAGTATTTATGTATCCAGACCGAATAGCCTAAAAAATATATGACAGGTCATGCGAACGCTTTTTTGGAGAAAAAAAATCTTCGAAAATTTTCCAAGTTCACTTGAATTTCCAAGTCCGCTGAACAAGAACATTTTTAGTTTTCGTCTGAGGCAAACTTTTTTACGTCGTTAAAATTTAGTACTCATCGACTCGAAATGAGCTGAAACGAATATATAACTGGACGTTAAAATGTGTTTTCCAGAGTATGGAAAATCTTAGTTTACGCCGTCGAAAAAAGGTAAAGTTCCCCTCTGAGAATTTTTTTTCTCGTCTATCGAAGATTGTACCTGTTGACTCAGAATAGCCTGAAAAGGATATATGACAGATCACGCGAATGCTTTTTTGGAGAAAAAAAAACTTCGAAAATTTTCCAAGTTCACTCGAATTTCCAAGTCCGCTGAACAAGAACATTTTCAGTTTTCGTCTGAGGCAAACTTTTTTACGTCGTTAAAATTTAGTACCTATCGACTCGAAATGAGCTGAAACGAATATATAAGTGTACATTAAGTTGCATCGTTGTTGCGATTATCACAATTCTATATTAACCCTATAATCTATAACCACGTGTGAGATTCATGGTCAGGTATTCGCGTGAAGACTGATTATCACAGGCATGACCCGTGGTACGTCACAACGGTCCAACTTAATACCAATTTGCCGAACGGTGGAATGGCTGGAATGATGAGCAGTTTTGTTCACGTTTTGGACCCGCGTTATTCGATCTCAAATCATAGGGCAGGGGGTTGGTTATAAACATTATTCATTAATTATTTATGTTCTTTTTTTATAATTTGCCATTTATTTTTTGGTCAATAATTTTTTTTTCCCTATTTTTTTCTCTCTGCGTCATGGCTCGTTTTCTTTGTTTCTCCCGATACTCTTCAGTTTCCGGTCTTCTTTCATTTTTGAGAAAGTCCACCATACATTTTCTCATATTTTGGGTTGGATCGTGGCTCCTCTTGGATTGTTTTATCCTATGGTTTTTCTGCATTTCGAGGCAAATATCTGGAAAAAACACGAGAATTTCTTTACATTTTGCAACAATTGATTATTGTATGGTCAATATATAAGTCGTCGGCAATAAGCATTTTCGGACATTTAGCTTAATTCCCGGGCATTACGCAAAACTTTGGCAAATAGCTTAACGCACGTGTAAACATCGAACGTTTATCTATTTGCCCGGTACGATTTGTCGTTTTGCCTGATACCCGGACATTACGCAAAATTTTTATTTACTAAATTTGATCCTGGCAATCAGCAATTGTACATACCAAAATATATAAGTTAACGTTGATCAACTGTAAGTACTTTTAAAGAGTCTCTTGTTGTCTACAAATTTCCCCCTGATTCATCACAGTAGCATTCAATGCCGCTGAGCTACAGGAAATTGAAAAAAGTGCCAAGTTTCCTGTGTATTTCAAATGTAAAAACTTTAAAGTTAAAAATAAAGTGGTTCATAATATGAAGAATAATTTCGGGAATAACACTCCGAACTTGTTCAAACTTGCATGTACAAGTCTTTGAATAATATTTGCTATTACGAACCTGCAATTATTTTATAATCCCTACCAGCAACTTCCAAACATTCCGGACGGGAATTACTCCTCTTTTTCAGTATCAAGTGTTTTAATTGATCGGCTGGCCAGTACCCCCTCATTATATGATTGCCCCTTGCCCTCATTTTGTTGGCACTAAGGCCAACATAGCTTCTTGGGCTTTAATGGCGTGCCCACAAATCTTGATCTGAAAGTGTAATTTCTTTTCAATAAAATTTTCTTTTTCAATTAGCAGAAACAATAAGAAGAAATATCAGTCATATTATTCCAGTGATTTCCGATACTAGTGATGGTGAAAATAAAAATTCTAAATCTCACTTCCATTTTTCAAGTCAAACTTCTTTAGGTGCGATTAAGCGGTAGCTGAACGCGTTGAGACGAATTTTCGGAGTTCTTTAGGATTTCACATTACAAAATCATATTGAAGTACGGAACAGTTGATGAAAATACATAATAGACTGTACACATTCGAATATAATTATGTATTATTCTATTTCCTTATGTAATATTTTTTTCAAGTAGAAAATTGAATAAAATTACTTACATAATTATCTTTTCCATCCAAAATAGTTTGAGGCGGGTTGTCTATTTTTGATGTATGAATCATATCATAGATTTTTGCAATTATAGACTTGCTGGCTGCCAACAAGTCTGCCCGAAGCTCTTTCCGCGTCAAAGGCTGCGGATTTTCTTCGCTTGGTGTAAACTCCGGAATACCGAAGTTCAGATCATTATCAAAAGACCTCGATCGTGGTCCGGATGTCGTTCGTGATCCATACCTCGATCGTGGTCCGGATGTCGATCGTGATCCAGACCTCGATCGTGGTCCGGATGTCCATCGTGATACAGACCTCGATCGTGATCCCGATTTGTGCCATGAACTCGCTGGAGACGTATCTTTAGAGTTGCATATTTCACCTGAAATTGCCTATAATATGATTTTTATTATTAAAAAAATAATATCTTGTTATTTCACAATTTTTTTTGATAGTTGAAAATTCAATGTATATTACTATGATAATGTTAATCGACATTACCACATAAATTTAACAGAAAATGAAATCTAGCAAATCCTAGTAAGAATTTACAAAAAAATAGTATCCGAACACTTTTTTTGAATGATAACTATAGTATTTGTTAATTAAATGAGAGTATAAAAAATAACACATGAGGTTTTCAAAATGTACAGATTTTTTGCGATACAATATTCAGCTCATCGTGAATTTTAATGACATATTCAGGAGAAATAGTTATGAAAAGTATCAATTTTATGATAAGCCGACACAAATCAATGTAATCCAGTTTCTTGTATGATAATTTTTTCCAAAAAACAATATTATTCAACAATCAATATTATTCATTAATAAGTGTTGAAAAAAAATTGAATGTCAAGTTACATTTGTTTTTAATAATATAATATATAATTCGAATATTAGTTATCAAATTTTGGATTTCAACTTTATATGATTGACGTGCACTACCATTCGTTGAAAAAATTAATTGAAAATGTCCATATAATCGTTTGTTTGAAAAAGTGAGATGACCTTAAATAGCATATATTTATGTATAAGTACAATTTGAAACAACAATTTTTTGCTTGATGAAATTTCAATTAGGTTTCGTTTTAAACATATCAATTAACAAGACAGAACTAATATCGTTGATCAGAAAAATTCCTCAACATTGATCTAATCGTAATTATTCTTTATTTTGTTGACATGAATGCTAAATATATTAGGCTTACAACTTTGCGCCCGCCGTTTTTTTTTTTTGTTGAGAATTTGAGGCGTTATTGTGAAAAAATGGTTACATAGTTATGATCCAAAGTATTATCCATCGCTGGCCACTACTTTGCCCTATCTTTCGGGTAGCATACGAATAAACGCAATTAATGCGCTTGAGCCGAGCATTGAAAGATAAACGGCCGCAATACGAGAGACACGACAAAGTAATTTTACAGCACGATAATGCTGGACCTCACGTTGCGAAAGTGGTCAAGACATACCTCGTTTGAAATGGGAAATTCTACCTCACCCGCCGTATTCTCCAGATGTTGCTCCGTCTGACCACTATTTATTTCGATCGATGGCACACGACCTGGCTGACCATCACGTCCATTCTTAAGAAAAAGTTGAAAAATGGATGGATTCATGGATCTCGTCAGAAGATGAAAAAAAATTCGGCGCGTTATTCATATGCTCCCCGAAAGATGGGACAAAGTAGTGACCAGCGATGGACAATACTTTGAATCATAACTATGTAACCATTTTTTCACAATAACGCCTCAAATTAAAAAAAAAAACAACGCCGGGAGCAAAGTTGTAAGCCTAATATTTATATATTTTAAGTTATTTCAAAAATCCATATTGATTTTCAACTTCACAATTGCCAAATATATAACTTTCATAATACATTATCATTTGATGTTATAACTAACTAATACATAGTAATATTATTGATGAAAATATATTATCTTCATTGAATTGCATAACAAAAACAATGGAATGAGAATCAGATTTGTTTCAGTTCTTACTAAATTCAGTTGAATCCGAAGTTATGCATCTTTATAATATAAACAAACGAAAATCACGTCTCTTTACACCAATGATATTCGTCTCATTACACAGTTCCGCTTAAACAAAATAAAGTTAGTATGAAAAACACAAAAAAAAAGCACTTACATGCAATTCCTCTTCATACTTCGAATCGCTCTGTTGTACTACGGTTTTAGCAGAATGGGTGATATTTATCTGCGTAAAAATTTAATTTGAGTAATAAGTGGAGCAGTATGCTACTATTATAAATGTGTTGTAAATATATTTTATACCCTAAAGTGAAAAATAGAACAATCTTATAAAATTTTGGGACAAAAATTTGATGATTGCAACAATTTCATTGCTTCCTCTAATTTTCAGTGTTCGAAATTTCATCAAATGAAAACGTTTTAACGTTCTAGAGATTTGGTCTGACTATCGTGAAGAAAACAATTTTTCATAAATTGAACAAATCTAGAGACTGGGATCTGCTTTGAATTTGCTATGTTCCATAAGATAGTATCGTAAAAATCAATTATTTGATGCTTTTTCACGTCGCACGTTGGAGGGAACGGGACGCCGTCAACGAAGTGTGATATTGTGTAACAAGGGGTGAGAGGACTCATAAGCTTCGTGACGTCATGTAAAAATCCGAAGTATTAAAACGCGAAACATTGAATGTAAACGAAAAACTTAACAATATTTCCAATTATATCTTTAGGCTTATCAGGTTTGAATTGTTTTGTTTATGCCGGTTCACAAGGAATTTAACCTTACATTATTTTAATTGGTCGATTTTCTTTTTTCATCTGTTGTAGTTGCCGAGATATCGGCTGATAATGTTTTTTCAAGATGGCGCGTGACGCCGGGGAACAATTTGCTAGAATTTTGTGATTTTATACAAAGTAAGTGATACTACAGCAGATGTAAAAAAAAAAACGACTAATTAAAATAGTGCACCCAGCACAAGAGTGCCGAATTCCCTGTTGACTGGACTAGTTGGCGAGTTCACGCTCTCTGTGCAACAGTGTCGCGCGTCGCCGCGCGGCTGCCTGTGAAGCCTTTGACAAATGGCGTTGCACGCGCCGCCGCCGTGATTTCGATGTTTCTATCATTCATTTGACAATTCACTTTCGTCAATTTATGGACGTGATTTCTTAGTGATATTATTTTGTGTCTTTCAATTTATGAAACAAGTTTCGGATGAGTAGGAAGATGGATTTAGGTATTCTTTACCGTAAACTAAGTATATGAAGTGTAGGCATAACTGCGTGCTCCTCGTTAGGCTAGGAGCCCGGCGGGTGTGTGTATGTATATGTGGGTTTTCCCTTTTTCTGCCCGATACCCTTGGTGGGGGCACGGAGCAGTCAGTATTCACCGATCGGTCGAACGATACGTTGTACGAAGAACCAAATAAAAGTGACTGTATTCCTGGTAGACGCGTGTATATTGATTTCAAGTGATAACCTATAGAAGCATACAGTGCAGCTTATGCTGATAAAACAAAAAAACTCTACTGGAGGAAGTTAACATTTTATAGAGAAGTTTGAAATTTCGTGATAAATACCTTTACAGATTCTGCTACCGATTTTTCCTGGTGTAGAGCTTTTTGAATTTTCGCTTTCTTCCTTTCGACTTCTGTCGGGCTGAAAGTCAACCTTTTTTTGATTTTAATTCTTTTATTAGTTTGAGCTTTCACTAGCTCATCCTTTGTATCTGGAAATATGCCATGAAATTATAATAACCGAATTTGTTAGTGTCAAAAGTAATATAAATTGTCTATGAATTTTCTCACCACCAAACGTTGTAATTTTGATAGGCACAAAATGTCGGTTTTCATCCCTCATAAAAAAAACTTTCTTCAATAGTGGCGGTTGGTTTCCAGTTATGCAATAATATTTTTTTTCTCCATTTCTCATAAAATAAATATAGCTGGATGGTACAATTGAAACGTCATCATAACCATCCAATTTCGAAATTAAGGCAAATTTTTTTATTTTCATAACCTATGCACAATTAAAAAAAAACTTTTTGGCAATATTACAATTACAATTGATATAGTATCTAATTGAAATATTTATTATGAGACGTAAAATTCAGACAAACAGAACTGTTTAGAATTACGAAAAAAAATTGACAAGCAATATATTTTTAAAACTTACTGCTAATTCCGTTGCTTCCATTGTTGCTGGTACGATATAACTGTACAAATCGGTTCAGTATTCAACTAAACAACATGCACTTTGTTTGTTCATCAAAGGCTAGCGCGGTATCCGACATGCGATTTCGGTAGCGGCGCGTGCGGAACTAACGCCACGCATGCAACGTGCTGGGTTCACGCGCTGGGGAGTAGAATAACGAATAGTCCAGTCATTCTATCCAAAATAACGGCTGAGAAATGCAAATGAACCGAGACAGCTAATTTTTTGATATTTTCTAGAGAGGGCTTAGAGAAGCTTAACTTGAAGTTTCGACCAAGATTTCATATGAGTATTTTCCGCCATGTTGAAAAAACCAAAAATTTTGTTTTTTAGCAATAGCTCGACTCTTCGCCGTGATACGGAAATTTTGATGGAATATTTTCTTGTTGTTTTTTCTGTGCTCTACAATTTAAGTTATATACATTTTTTACCTACCGTTGATTGTTGTTGAGATATCGAACGAGAAAGTGACAAATTAAGAGATTGAAACTGGTTTTTTGCTGTTTTCTTCTTTCACGTCATACATATCGGAAAAATAACTGTTATCAAACTTGTAGATCATGCTGATATCGACAATTTCATTATTTTTTCATTCTATTCTGAGTCAACAGGTACAATCTTCGATAGACGAAAAAAAAAAAATCTCAGAGGGGAACTTTACCTTTTTTCGACGGCGTAAACTAAGATTTTCCATACTTTGGAAAACACATTTTAACGTCCAGTTATATATTCGTTTCAGCTCATTTCGAGTCGATAGGTACTAAATTTTAATGGCGTAAAAAAGTTTGCCTCAGACGGAAACTAAAAATGTTCTTGTTCAGCGGACTTGGAAATTCGAGTGAACTTGGAAAATTTTCGAAGTTTTTTTTTCTCCAAAAAAGCATTCGCGTGATCTGTCATATATCCTTTTCAGGCTATTCTGCGTCAACAGGTACAATCTTCGATAGACGAGAAAAAAAATTCTCAGAGGGGAACTTTACCTTTTTTCGACGGCGTAAACTGAGATTTTCCATACTCTGGAAAACACATTTTAACGTCCAGTTATATATTCGTTTCAGCTCATTTCGAGTCAATAGGTACTAAATTTTAATGAGGTAAAAAAGTTTGCCCTAGACGGAAACTAAAAATGTTCTTGTTCAGCGAACTTGGAAATTCGAGTGAACTTGGAAAATTTTCGAAGTTTTTTTTTCTCCAAAAAAGCATTTGCGTGATCTGTCATATATCCTTTTCAGGCTATTCTGAGTCGATAGGTATAATCTTGTACGGAGAAACCAAAAATTTACTGAGACAAAAAAAAATCTTTGAACTTGGAAGAAAAATTTACGGTGAGACTGGGTGTAAGCTTAGTGTATATGAGGCACATTTACACTGTGTGAATTGAGTGTAAATTCTGAGTGTCTTTAGTGTATTTCTCATATACACTAAATTTATCCACAACTCAATTCTAGTTTACACTGATACTTATTTTACACTGAATATATACGAGTTTACACGGTGTATACGGATCCGCCAGGGAGTCGTCTGAACTGGTCTGAGCGTTCGTTAAGCAGAAATTTGTTAGGTGCACGAGACACTAAATAAAGACAAAAAGTGAACAAATAACATCTCATCCTTCTCATTATTCATCCAGCACTGCCAAAATTGTACCAATAGGTTATGGGCCCAGGTACCCAATAACTGTGCGGAACAAAAGTGAATTTTTATAAAGAGTGCGAGCGCGGGACACGAGGTCGGAAAGCGGCAGCCACCTTAGACGCTCGTATACCGGTATATACGCGTGTGGCCGCGAGGCGATATCGAATCAAAAATGTCCGACGCGATCTCCACGAAAACTGTCACGAAGTTTGATGGAGGAGATTTCCAGACGTGGAAGTTCCAGATGAAAATGTTATTTATCGCGAATCGCATATTCGACGTGGTAGATGGAACGAGACCAAGACCGGCCAACGCAGCGTCGGCAGCGGATCAGGCCACATGGGTGGTGGACGATGCGCGTGCGAGTTTCCTACTGGCTTCGACATTAGAGCCGGATCAGCTGCGACCGTTATTAACGTGCAGTTCGGCAAGTGAAATGTGGCGAAGATTGGCTAGTGTGCATGAACAAAAGTCGGCATCGAATAAACTCATGCTCATGACGAGATTGTACGAGTACAAAATGGCGCCAGAGGACTCGATGATGCAGCACATAGCAAAGGTACAGAACATGGCGGCTCAGTTGACAGATCTTGGCGAAGTAGTGTCGAGTAGTACGATAATGGCGAAAATTCTCGGGAGTTTAACCGCGAAATGCGCGACGTTTCAAACAGCGTGGGACAACGTGCCGACAAATTTTCAGAGTCTCGAGAGTTTACAAGAGAGACTTTTGCGGGAAGAGGCGCGATTGTCGGCGAACGACGAAGTCCCAGGTACTTTCTCGGCAACGAAGAAAATGAATAAAAACGGAAAAGTGAGTTCGCAAGACGTGAAAAAGAAACGAAGCGTGCGGGATAAAACGAAACTCAAATGTTTCAAGTGCCACAAACTCGGACATTTCTCGCGTGATTGCCGAAACAAAAGGTGGGAAAACAGCGACGGTGATACGAGCGGGTCACGTGATTGTTCGTTCGTTGTCGAGCAAACGTGCTCGAGACGCTCGGACGAAGTCGGTAAAGACGCGACGTACAAAGTACCCGGCGATATCGCGAGTTCGGTGCTTCGAGCTTCCAAGAGCGAATCGTGGATAACGGACAGTGGTGCGTCGTGTCATATTACGTACAGGCGTGAGTGGCTAAGAGAGTATCGCGAAATAGTCGACGGCGGCTCGGTGTCTCTCGGAGACGACAAAAAGTGCAAGGTCGTTGGCGAAGGAAAAGTCGCGATCGAGAAGTATGTAAACGGTGCGTGGAGTTCGCCAATAATAGAAAAAGTTCTGTACATCCCGGACATGAAAAAGAATTTGTTCTCGGTTGGAGTGTGTACGTCTCGAGGATACGAAGTGTCGTTCTCGGGAAAACAAGTGATCGTAAGAAACAATGGCGACGTCATCGCGTATGGAATTAAACAAGAGAATCAGATCTTCAGGATGCTGTTTCGAGTGAAGGGCGCAGAAGAGGAAAACAACGAGGCGAACGTGGCGAAGATAAACTTTCAGGTCTGGCACGAAAGGTTCGGGCACGTGAACGGGCGAGCGCTACGCGAATTGGTGGACAAAAGACTTGTCGAAGGGGTCGAATTGCCAAAAACTGGCGAGGTATTTTGCGAAGATTGTCAACTAGGTAAATCGCACCGGAAAGTTTTTAAAAAGGAACGTGTGCGAGCGAGTACAAAACCGGGCGAAGTAATACACACAGATGTGTGTGGACCAATGTCAGTAGAGTCACCAGGGGGTTCGCGTTTCCTGCTCACGTTTAAGGACGATGCCTCAAGTGTTCGACATATTTATTTCTTGCGTCACAAGAGCGATGTACTGAGTAAATTCAAATTATTTGATAAATTGATCGACAATAAATTCGGGAGAACGATGCGGGTATTGAGGTCCGATAATGGGCGCGAATTTCGAAACAAAGAGATGGAAAATTATCTCGATTCGCGCGGGATTCTAAGAGAGTACACAGCACCGTATACGCCCGAACAAAACGGGAAAGCAGAACGAGATAATCGTACGTTGATCGAGAGTGCGAGAACGATGCTACACGCGAAAGGTTTAGCGGTAAAATTATGGGCAGAAGCGTGTAGCACGGCGATCTACCTAATGAACAGAGCGAGCTCATCGAGCGTGCGAAACGGTGCGACGCCGTATGAAACCTGGCTCGGTCGTAAGCCAAATTTGAGTCATTGGCGTATTTTCGGGTCCGAGGCGTTTGTAAACATTCCGAAACAAAAGCTAACGAAATTCGATGCTCGAGCGAAGAAAATGGTGCTTGTAGATTACGATTCGAATTCTTCAAATTATCGCGTGTATGATCCCGCAACACAAAAAATCTTGGTAACGCGAAATGTGGTGTTTAAGGAGAAAATCGGAAAAATTACGCTTTCAGTAAATAGAGAGTCGGGCGATGAAACAACCCTACCAAAGGTGGAAGAGGCAGCTCCGGTACGAGAGGAGATTAACGAGCAAGAATGCGAATCAGACGGCGGAAACGGCGGAGAAGACGAGGTGTTTTGGCCAGCAAACGAAGAGGAAAATATTCCGCGTGGGATGGTTGACCAAGCACGAGTCGAGAACGAGCGAGTATTACGCGATCGAGGGTCGATAAAGAGACCAGCGCGATACGAAATCAACGTGGCCGAATATGAGGTTCCGGAGTCGTTCGAGGAAGCGATGCGCTGCAGCGACGCTGACAAATGGGTCGAAGCGATCCGCAAAGAACTGAGAGCTCACGACGAGAACAAAACGTGGTCGTTAGTGGAAAAAGAAACGGGAATGAAGACAGTCGACTGGAACTGGGTATTCAAAGTGATAAAGAATGCGAGAGGCGACTTCGTGAAGTTCAAGGCGCGTCTTTGCGCACGTGGCTTTAGGCAACGAAGAGGGATTGACTTCACCGAGACATTCGCACCGGTCGTACGCTACGACTCACTGAGGGTTTTGTTGGCAATCGTCGCAGAAAAGGATCTGAAATTAGCCCAATTTGACGTGGAAACTGCGTTCCTCTACGGGAAATTAGACACGAAAGTTTTCATGGAAGTGCCAAAAGGGTTGAAAGTGAAACAAAGTGACGCGAAACAAGTCGTGTGTAGGTTAGAAAAATCCCTGTACGGTCTCAAACAGGCACCTCGCTGTTGGAATCGCGAGTTTAGTAAATTTTTGAGACAGTTCGAGTTTCGCGAGACAGACGCAGATAAATGTATCTTCGTCGGTAAAGTAGAACAATCGGTAGTGTACCTAGCGCTGTTTGTGGACGACGGGTTGATTGCGGCGGAGTCGAGAGAGGCTTTAGAGATTGTTCTCAAGCACCTTGACGAATCATCTAGAATTACGATTGGCGACACGAGCCTATTTGTTGGTATGCAAATTGAACGTGATCGAAAAGAAAAACGACTGTTTGTACACCAGAGTGCGTATGCGAAGCGTGTGATTGAGAGGTTTGGTATGAAAAATGCGAAGCCAGTAAGTGTACCGGCGAATCCGAGCGTGATTTTACAACCTGTTGTAGAAGGGGAAGAGCGAGCGGAAAACGTGCCGTACAGAGAGGCTGTAGGGTCACTTATGTTTTTGGCGATAATAACAAGACCGGACTTAGCATACGCGGTTTACGCTGTGAGTCGATTTCTGAACAACAATAACAACGATCACTGGCGAGCGGTGAAACAAATAATGGCGTATCTATCCGGTACAATGAAATTCGGAATAGAGTTTCGAAGCGGTGGAAGCGTGCCGCAATTGGTTGGGTACTCGGACGCAGATTACGCAGGCGATCTCGAAACAAGGAGATCGACGACAGGTTACTTGTTTCAGCTCTCTGGTGGTCCTGTTACGTGGGCGAGTCAACGACAAAAGTTGGTTACATTAAGTACAACAGAGTCGGAGTATGTCGCTGCGTCGGCAACGTCCAAGGAAGCAGTGTGGCTGCGAAGTTTGTTAGAGAGTATTGGACATCCATGTGGTAACGAGACTGTGATTTTCGTAGATAACATAAGTGCGATAAAACTAGTCAAAAATCCTGAGTTTCACAAACGTACTAAACACATAGATATCCGTTACCACTTTATACGTGAGAAAGTCGAAGCGAAAGAGCTACGAGTTGAGTACGTGTGTACTGAAAAACAAAAAGCGGACATTTTCACGAAAGCACTTGCGAGAGAGCGATTCTGTATACTGCGTGAGTGTATGGGTGCGAAAGAGCGTACGACACACAGAAACGGTGGAAGTGTTGGGAATTGTTCCGTGTGTGTCGCATGAGAGCGTGGAAAGAATGCGTGACCGCTCATTGGTCGATCGGGTCGGAGCGAGCGACGAATGAGGGAGTGTGGCGAGGGAAGGGAGAGCAACGAGACGACGGTTGCTAAGCGCGAGTCAGTCGTCTGAACTGGTCTGAGCGTTCGTTAAGCAGAAATTTGTTAGGTGCGCGAGACACTAAATAGAGACAAAAAGTGAACAAATAACATCTCATCCTTCTCATTATTCATCCAGCACTGCCAAAATTGTACCAATACTCCCCAATCCAGGGTTCGACAAACAATACAATCACTAACAACGACGATACACCTGGAAATGAGCACAACAACAATACGACCGGCCAGGACAACGGTACACCAGAAACCGATGCCTCAAACAATCAAGGTAAAGCACAAATCAATGGCATCGAAAAGGTAAAAATACCACCATTTTGGACAACAAAACCCGAACTGTGGTTTTCGATGGTTGACGCACAATTCCACATCACGCGCGTGACATCCTATAATTCAAAATACTATGCAGTTCTTAGCAGATTAGACCAAGAAACACTCACAGTCATCGAAAGTATCGTCCTGAACCCACCCGGAACAGACAAGTACAAAAAAATAAAAGAAGTCCTTCTAAACCATTATTCCGTATCTCAGGAGAGAAGGTTCAGAAAGCTTGCGTCAGGGTTAGAACTCGGCAACAAGCGCCCCTCAGCGCTCCTGGCAGAGATGAACACGTTAGGAGGCAGCAGGCTCGACGCAGATTACATACGCACACTATGGCTAGACCACCTACCTCAGCAAGTGCAGGTCACGCTTACAACCGCATCAAGCCTCAACAATCAGCAGCTAGCAGAGTTAGCAGGTAAGATAACTGAAATACACTCACCAGCCCCATCGTACCATGTCGCAGCGATCAAACAATTGACGACTGAGAAACCGTTAGAGAAAAGACTTGACGAATTAACTAAGCAAGTAGAAGCCCTGACCAAAGAGTGTCGGAAACATCGCCCCAAATCACGTGAGCGAAGTAAAAGCAGATCGAACCGTAATCAACAAGACAACAGACAACATAACAACAACGCAGGTACGAGAGACACCGAACTATGCTACTACCACCGCACATACGCGCAAAACGCGAGGAAGTGCACCAATCCCTACAATTGGAATACTGTTGAAGAAATGGTATTTTGAATGCCTAAATGCCAAACCTTTCCTATGTCATAAATTACCTTGGCGACGCTCGTAGGGTAATAAATGGCATATGTTTTTCTGACCCTCCCTCGAAGACCGCCCGACGACGGTGAGTGTTTGGAGAAGGGATAACCGCGTGAAAAACAACTTTTGTTTTTCGTAAGTTTGCGGGGCGGTATCGGTTCTCAGTAGCGTGACAGACCCTTGGCAAGTAACTGCGTTTTACTTTCTGTCATCAACAGCGCCTAAATTAACTATATCACATAATATTTTGTTTTCTTCAATAAATACTTTTTATTCTGCAGTCCGATTGAGTTCTGTCTTTTGCTGAAGGTAGAATCTCAACAAATACAAACCAGGGAAACTAAGGAAGCCGTCAATAGAATTGGTAGCTATTGACGGTACTGAACAGTCAAGTCGACTCTTCGTCCACGACCGCATCAACGGACGGCGTTTCTTGGTCGACACAGGAGCGGATGTATCGGTCATTCCTCCGGATCGAGTCGACAAGGCGAGCTTGTCAAAAATTAAACTGTATGCAACGTACGGTAGCCCAATATCTACCTTCGGAAAAAGAGCACTGACCCTGGACTTGGGGTTAAGACGACCAATTAAATGGGTTTTCCGAGTAGCAGAGGTACCCTACGCTATCATCGGCGCAGATATCCTTCAACATTACAACATCACCGTCAACTTAAAAGCAAGGAAAGTTCACAACCAAGAGACGGGTTGCAAGACGTTTGGAACTCTTTGCTCAGTTTCTTTTACCGGACTATCAACGTTCGACAAAAACTCTAGAATGTCAAACCTGCTTCAAGAATTTCCAGAAATTCTAGGCACCAGCACCAAACAACCGAGTGCCAAACACCAGGTTAGACATTTCATTTCAACAACTGGCCCACCAACGGCAGAACAGCCAAGAAGACTACCTCCCGATCGACTGAAAGCTGCCAAGGAGGAGTTCCAATACATGATCGATCAAGGGTACTGCCGACCTTCCAATAGTCCTTGGTCCAGTCCATTACATATGGTGAAAAAGTCAACTGGCGATTGGAGGCCGTGCGCAGATTACAGACGTCTCAACGCACAAACCTTACCGGATCGGTACCCAATTTCCCACGTGCAAGACTACTCATCGTTCCTTCATGGTAAGAAGATTTTTTCAAAAATTGATCTTGCTCGTGCTTACCACCAGATACCAATGTCGGAAGAAGACATCGCCAAAACAGCCATTACCACACCGTTTGGCTTGTTCGAATTCTTGGTTATGCCATTTGGTCTGAGAAACGCAGCAGAGACCTTCCAAAGATTCATTAATCAAGTTCTGCAAGGACTCGACTTCGCCTACGCATACATAGACGATCTACTCATTGCATCGTCTTCTCCCGAAGAACATCTAGATCATCTACGAACAATCTTCGAACGCCTACGAGACTACGGTCTTCGCATCAACGTCAACAAGAGCGTTTCTGAAGCAGAAGCCGAGGACTTCCTAGGCTACCGCATCACCGCACAAGGATCTATTCCACTACCAGGAAGAGTCCAAGCTCTCCTCGACTGGAAACAACCAGAGACAATCGCAGGTCTTCGACGTTTCCTAGGAGCAGTCAACTTCTATCGGAGATGCATGAAAAATGCAGCAGAAACACAAACTCCTTTAAACGAATTCCTGAAAGACCCTCGTAAGAACGACACCAGACCGGTGCCTTGGACGAGTGAAGCTGTAGCAGCATTCAAAAAGTGCAAGACTGACCTTGCCAACGCTACACTACTAGCTCACCCAGCCATTGGTGCTGAACTCAGAATAGTCACGGACGCTTCCAACACAGCTATGGGAGGTGTACTGGAACAACGTACCGGAAAAAATTGGGAACCTCGGGGATTTTTCTCGAGAAAGTTAACTCCAGCCGAGAAGAACTACAGCGTTTACGACCGTGAGTTATGTGCTATTTATTTCACGATAAAATTCTTCAAAAACTGGATCGAAGGGACCCTTTCGCAATTCTCACCGATCACAAACCGTTAAGCTACGCGTTCTTACAAAAATCGGAAAAGGCCTCGAATAGACAAAGAAGACAACTGAAATTCATCGGAGAATATTCAACACAGATTCACCACATAACAGGAACCGAAAACGAAGTTGCAGACGCCTTTTCACGGATCGACGCATTTCGCATGCCTACAACGATTGAATTCAGCGAACTGGCTGAAGCTCAAACCACCGACGAGGAACTCGCGAATCTGTTGAATGACAATAATACTTCACTTAAATTACAGAAGCTGACATACGGCCCAGACCACCAAGGGATGTACTGCGACGTCACAGCGCACGACATAAGACCTTGCGTACCAAAAGAATTACGGCCACGTATCTTCCAGATATTGCATGGAATGTCATCCCAGCGGCAGGATCACAACCAAGATCATCTGCCAGAGGTACGTATGGCCTTCGATGAATAAGGACATAGCAAAATGGTCTCGCAACTGTCTGCACTGCCAAAGAGCTAAGATTGCTCGACACGTGCACACAGAACCAGCAAAATTCGACGAACCTGGACAACGATTCGACCACATACGCATTGATCTCGTTGGACCAATGCCAAAAGCGAAAGGTTACACCCACTGCATGACAATGATTGACAGATTCTCAAGATGGCCAGAAGGCCCATCGAGGACATCACAGCAGACACAGTAGCAAAGTGTTTTTACTCCACTTGGATTGCTCGTTTTGGCACTCCAAAAACCATGACGACGGACCAAGGATCGCAGTTCGAGGCAGCACTCTTCGCTGCACTGGCCAAGCTTGTTGGAGGTAAACGAATCCGAACAACCGCCTACCACCCGCAGGCAAATGGGATGGTAGAGCGTTGGCACCGCACGGTGAAAACTGCAATAATGTGCCACGCAACCAAGGACTGGGTCACAGTCCTTCCAACAATTCTTCTCGGACTACGGACCTGCTACAAGGAAGATCTCAAGGCTTCCGTTGCTGAACTCGTATAAGGCACGACACTCAGGATCCCTGGAGAATTCTTCACATACGAAGACCCTCCGGCGTACCCCAATTTCTTTTTGGAGAAATTCCGAGAGCACATCCGAAACCTGAAATCGGTTACAGCAGCTCACCATAATCGAAAAAAGACATTCTGTTACAAAGACTTATACACGTGTACACATGTTTTCCTACGAAAAGACGCTCTCAGAGGCTCACTAGAACCACCTTACTCGGGACCACACAAGGTCGTCGAGCGACTCAACGATAGAGTTTTCACGATTAACGTAAATGGGAAAACCATGAACGTGAACATCGAACGTCTGAAACCTGCCCACCTTCCTGCGACAGAAGTTTTTTACGATGTACAACAAACACCTACGCCAGGACCAACAACACAAGATTGTCGATCAATACCTTTACGTACCTATTCACGTGCCCAAAAAGTTAAAATAGATTTAACCAAAAACCAAATATTTACAATATAATATCCAAATATTTTATATAATATTTTATATTGTTACCAATACTTAAGTAGAAGTCGAAGTGCAATTCAGGTATTACCATATTCTAAAACTTGACATAACTTAAGTGATACTACATTTTAAACTTAACATAATTACGATAATGACCGTAGACAGTACATTCAAATAGCTAAGCAAATCATATCAGTATTGTATACCATAGACTCGGTTATATCTTCCACATCCAAAATTAAAAATCTCGCCAAGCTTGGGGGGGAGTAGTGTGGGGATATCCGTAGCCCAATATCCAACTTCCTACCAGACTTAGGTTTGTAGTGTAACAAACTCACCCTCCTACCTCGGGAAAATTCACAAGTTATATACGTTTAAGGAGGGACCTGCCATCCGGAAGTATTCCATGCCTTTATAATTACCCTTTCGCCCTAAAACTACTACAGAAAGTCGGAAACTAAAATCACGCAAGGTACGAGATGACCCTCCCACCGAGTGCAACCGCACCGACCAAAGATAAAGACCACGCACGTGCAGGATGACAACCGACACCACCGAACGCGCACTCGGAGACATAACAATAAACAACACGACCACTATAGGCATACAGTACCGATCGAAATATCAACGCATCAATTACTAATTCTAAGAAACCCCCACCCCTCAAACTACTAATTCTAAGAAACCCCCACCCATCAATTACTAATTCTAAGTACCCTCCCACCTAAGACACATTTTTTGAATATATATAAGACTGCATAGCCCAGCTCACCAGTCAGTTAGTCAATCAAAAACGTCAGCCAAAGATCAGTTCGTCCGTTAAAAGGTCGAAGTCAGTCAAAAGGTTCAATTGCACGCAGTACGCGACAAATCAGGCAGAAGCCAAAGAGTAGTTACTACGATCGAGTGCTGAAGTTAGCTGGGTTTGCTCAGTGTAGACGACTAAGGTAGGACAGTTGTCAGTTTGCTGAGAGTATTACTTTTCGTTTTCTACCTTCATTATAAAGCTACGAAATTGTAACGTAACAATATGCGTCCGACTCATTAATATAACCAACATTTAAAATAAAACTTGTTAAAATCGCAACGATCAATTCCTTGAATCAGATTTCCTAAAACTCTGCAATTACAACCTAAATCCTAACTTTTCACAACTTTCATTAGAATCATTCATCAGCAAAGGCGGCATCTAAACAAAATCATAGGGCATCTCTTTCATAACTCACACACGCCGACGATTTTTATCATGGTAAGTGGTCTCCCTTGCAAAGAGCAAAATACGTTCTAGACCCTTAAGTAAAAATTCATTTACATCTTTAAGTTCAACCCATCCGGCGGAGCATTCAATTGCTAGCCAGTCCTTGTCCGGCGGAGCATTCATTTGCTAGCCAACGTAAAAATCCGGCGGAGCATTAATTTGCTAGCTGTTCCTAATCCAATCAACCTCTGCTCTTCAGCAAGCGACACCAACCATTAAGAAACGAGGCGGCATAAGAGCGAGAAAGCAACGGTTACGCCGCGTCACGCGAACTAGGGATTTGCCGCGAATCATTAAAATCGAGAATACACAGATCCCTCTCGCACGTTTCGTATTTTGCTGCCAATCGTCATATTAAAATTCATTATATATAAGACATCTATTTCTTAGCCCGCTACGCCCTTCCGCTCTTAAATATTTCAGCCTTTTCACCTTTCCTCATTTCATTAAAACATCCCATAAACCCACATACTAATCGTAGACGATCTCGGGCAAGACAGGAAATTTTCTACAATCCTTTTATTCCAAACCTGGGTCGTCACAGTAGACAGAGGACGCGTTGACGACCTGGCATGGCGTCGCTGTGTACACGGATTTGTTGACCGGTTTAAAATAAAGGAATTTAGTAACGACCCTACCGGCTTTGACCTGTTAGATGTGAAGTGATTACAACCCCCACAGACGATGTGACCCAGGAGACATCTGGGTTCGCGATACCAAAGCGAACGAGCAAACAAAAAGCGACAGCGGACAACACGGGCGTCCCCACCTCAAACCAATACGAGACGCTCTCGGACAGCATGGACTGCACAGACGAAGACGCGGATCCCCTACGAGAAAGACAATCCCCAAGCACGTCTCGACAACGGACGCAAGCGCCGAGCGGGAACCACGCGAGAAATGACAATGCGAAGAAAAAACCGCCACCGATACATGTGTACAACGTCAAAGCGAGAGATGCAATTAAAATCATTACGGAAGTCAATATCGCGGAGGAAGATTTCTGGGTAAAACAGACAGATGCCAAATATTTAAGAGTAATGCCACAGCGCACCGACGTTTTCCCCAAGATTAAAAAGTTATTGGACAACGAAGCGTTCCAATATTACACGTTCACTCCGAGAGAAAAAAAAATGAAATCTCTAGTATTAAAAGGTATCAGAGCAGACTTCAATGAACAAGAAGTGAAAGATTATATCTCCAAGAAAAACCTACCAGATCTACAAGTGATTGACGTGACCAAACTCAATTTCGACAAAACAGACAGAAGCAAATTCCACTTCATCGTACAATTAACCCCGGACAGCAAGGTAGCGGCACTAACCAGAATCAAATTTATTCTCCACCAACCAGTGAAATGGGAAAGGATTCGAAAAAAGACGATTTTCCAGTGCAAAAGATGCCAACGCATAGGACACGCGAGCAAAAACTGCCACCTTCAATTTAGGTGCGTGAAATGTGGCAAGGATCACGGCCCAGTAATAAACGGCGGTGTGTGCGAAATCGGTACTTCTGGAAACAGGGAACAATTAAAATGTGTAAACTGCGGAAACTTGGGCCACCCGGCTTCCTACCAAGGTTGTCCGTACCTGGCCACGGCGCAGGACATAAAACAGCAGGCCCGCAAAATGAGGGAAACTCTGAGGGTAGAAAAATTAAATAAAATAGATCGATATATCAATCCAAACATATCATATGCAGCATTAACGAGTAAGTACAATAATGATTTCCCGAAGCTCCCAAGACACAACAATAACACTGAACAACATCCAGACGAAGAACATTACAGACAAAGATCTATCATGGGCCGCAATATATCATTCACAGTCGATGAAAACCGCATCCACAACAACAATCACAGTAAGAACGACAATAACCATAACTTCTCCCAATTCGAGAGCATGCTAAACCAATTCAGAGATTCCATGATGCAAATGATCGGAATACGTTTCACAGAATTAGAGAACAAAATCACTGATCATTCAAGAAAAATCGAATTTCTATTAGCACAATACGAAAATTAGAAATGGCTAATACCACATCATCACAAAACGAAACAGAGGACCGGGGCAGTGCTCCAAACTATAGGATCAAACTTTGCGCTATAAATGTTAATTCATTAGCGGCAAATAAACGTAGGCTGGATCTCGAAGACTTCGTGAACAAAAATCACATTGACATAGCGCTAATTTCAGAAACTAAACTCAATACCAAACATAAACTAAGCTTTCGTAATCACTCTTTCATCCGGACGGACAGACCGAATGCCAGAAACGGAGGTGGAACAGCAATACTGATAAACAATAGAATCAGTCACTCGCGTATCGCACACCCAAATTCGACAGCTAACAAAATCATAGAATATACCGCTATTAAAATCAACGTAAACACGAACAACACCCTATACATATTCAGTATCTATGCCGCTTACAATAATAAACGATCTTTCATCGCAGAATTAAACAGAATCTACCAAGATCACAACTTAAGTGATGACAAAGCATTTTTCATTATGGCAGGAGACTTAAACACCAGACATACGAGGTGGGGAGACTACAGATCGAATGAAAGAGGTATTCTGATCAACCATTGGGAAGAAGAAAATGGATTAGCACTCAGGACCACCATCTACAATCCGGACAGACCGACGTATCCGAGTGCGGGATCATACCTGGACCATTGCCTCGCCGACACTCGCATCGAACTCGAAGATCTGAGGAACAACAAACTCGCTACGCTTCCGTATGATAGTGATCACATCGCAATTTGCTTCACAATTGATTCCAGTAAACTGTTCAGAGGTTTTCAGGTCCCTCCAAAGCCAATCATAAGACGCGACTACAGGAGAACAAACTGGCGAAAATTTACACAACACCTGCACGAAAATTATAAGGCTCAGCTACCCCGGGATAGAAATTTAACAATAGCCGAAATTGACGCTCAAATTTTTAAAATCGAAGAAACTATAGCGGATGCAATTGACACAATAGTTCCGAAAATTAAACAGGACAACAATAAAGGCTGCATGAAATATGTGAATAACAGAATAAAAAAATTACAATTTGCCAAATCCGCGCTTATCGCAGAGCTATATAGAATTACAATTTGCCAAATCCGCGCTTATCGCAGAGCTATATAGAATATAACCCTCACACCTGGGCCAGCTGGAACGTTAAATACAGAATAAAATATATCAATAAACAACTAGCCGAGCATTTCATAAAATCAGAAACCGATTATTGGATGGCCAAAGCAAAAAGCATTGACTACAGAGATTCAGCCAAATTTTTTCCAAGGATCAACAGATTCCGCAGGTACAAGGAACCACCAATAATTGATACTCTTGCAATAAATAAGAACAACGACACTTTACTCACAGACGAAGCAATAAACAACTCCGAGTTCATCGGAAATGGCGACCAATACATCTTCACTCACCCAATAACAAAACTCAACATTATCGGCAAATATTTTGAATCGATCAACTCGCCAAGATATTCAAACCAGGGAACCGAAACGAAGAGGCTAGCGGATGCTGCAGCAGCGGAAATCAAGACCGAACTCTGACACAACAGAGAGCACAACACGACCCACACTGAATTCTCGATAACTAACCCGGCTCACCATCCAGTCCATAACCAAGAAACTCCAAGCTTCACACGTCCAGCCTCTTTAGTAATAGCCCAACTACTCAAAAAAGCAAATTCGGAATACCTAAATCCATACTCACCGACCAAGGAAGAGATTTCACTTCAAACCTATTAAAGGATGTTGCTAAACTTTTTAGAATCAAACAAGTACAAACTACGGCATATTACCCCCAAACAAACGGTGCATTAGAAAGAAGTCACGCCACTTTGGCTGAATATCTGAAACATTATATAACAACAGACCAAACAGATTGGGACAAATGGTTAGACTTCGCCATGTTTTCATACAACACAACGACACATTCGACCACTAAATTTACACCATACGAACTAATTTTTGGACACAAAGCGGAAATTCCAACCACGCTAACTAAAGAACCAAAATTTAAATACACGTACGATAATTACATTGACGACCTAGGATTGAAACTACAAAAATCACAGGAAATCGCAAAAACCAACATAATTCATTCAAAAGAAAAGAACAAAGAATATTACGACAAACGCACCAAAAACGTCGACTATAAAATTGGAGACAGGGTATATCTCTTAACGGAAAATTTCACAAAAACGAGGAAACTTTCTTCTTATTACACAGGACCTTATACAATAACTAAAGTATATTCCCCAGTGAACGTCACGATCTTAGTAAAGAATAAGAAAATCGTAGTGCACGCAAACAGGTTAAAACACGCGTATCTATGATAAAATGTAAATTCTCAACTTTCTTACAGGTGCATCGGCTCGCGTTACGGGGATGATTTCAAGATGATAAAGAATGAACATTCACCTGGAATTTACTATGATTACGTTCGAAATCTTCAGTTTCACAACTCATTGAAACTCATTACATACCTCGATCTCTCTCACATAGATGATAAACTTCACCTCATAGATTCTAACTTTGAAAAAACACGATTATCGTCGCAACGATAATTCCGTATATAAGGAACTCTGCTATGCAATACCTCAATTCGAGTCTTAGAACACTTAATTCCTGAAATGAAAGGAAAAGAACGCAACCTTAAAGACCTAATCGGACACTCTCGAGTTAAACGAGGATGGATTAATGCCCTCGGATTCGTATTCAAAACGATAACCGGAAATCTCGACAACACCGACGCCGAATATTATAACGACGCTATCGATAAAATAAACACGATCGAAAAAGAAATAACACAACTAATAAAAGCACAAATACAAGTAGTCCAAACCACAATGACGAACTTCAATGAAACTATAACAAACCTTTACAAAAACGTACAGATATTTAACAAAAACATTAAAGCCATTGAGACTTACACTAAACTTTTTGAAACTAGAGTGTACAATTTAGAAGTTAGAGAAAATATCAAACAGCATCTCACTTTCTTAACATTAATGTGTAATGAAATTAACGACGAATTATCAACACTGATAACAGCAATACTGTTCGCAAAGCAACACACGCTACACCCGACGATAATTTTGCCTATCCAATATGGTGATGAACTTCAAAAGACAATCAAATACGTACCTACAGGTCTTCACTATCCTTATAGACTTGACCACTCATTCGCTCATGAACTCCTCAATTTAATAATCCTACAAGTTTTCTACATGAATAACAGAATAATTTATGTGATTAAGAACCCACTAGTATCAGAATCAACCTTTCATCTATACGCACTCATCCTCTCTACCAATCTTGCAAGATAACAGAACCTACCTTTTCATTCAACCTTCCACTAAATACCTCGCGATGTCAACAACAAAAATCCAATACGCACTGCTAGACGATTTAAGTAACTGTAAAGTAACCTCCAAAAGCACCTATATATGGAAAAGGACAAAACCAATTTTCACTAGCCATGTCAAATCCACTTGCGAGACCGAGTTTCCTTTTTCAAATGAACGTATTCCAGAAATATGTGATACACGCGTTGTTAAAATAACAAATGAAATTTGGTACAAACTGCCCAACAAAAATCAATGGGCATTTGTTTTGCCTAAGAAAAGTGACGTAACGATAACCTGCGATAAATACTCTCAACCTAAGAATATCGTTATCTCAGGTACGGGTATATTCCATTTAAGTGCACATTGTAAAGCTTACACGCCATCAGCAATCTTGATCGCCGGAAGTTCTTTTGAAAGTAACTACTCGTCGATAGTTCGTTCTTACAATGTTTCCGACGATGATTGTTGTATTAAACATAAGACTAATATGAGTGTTTTACCCTCATTTAAGCAAATACCTGTAACTAATGTAAACCTAGACAACTTAGAAATAGCTAGCCATAAGTTGAATACCATTTCGAAAATGACCGACGAAATCATGAAGAATAAGGATCTCCATAAGAAAATTTCTATCTTTACCTACATCGGTTACGCAGTGTGTATAGTGATAGTAATTTATTTGACATTTTTACTTGCAAAATGTTGCAGAAGGAATAAAAATCAAAACCAAAACCACTCCCATGCGCACAACGAACAAAATGCTTGTACAAAAATTGAAAACCGCCTAACATTTAATGTTAGAAATAACCAACGACCTCATACTGATAGCAACAACGTAACAGAATCTATAAGATTATCAAAACATGTACGCCGACGTAGCGTTACTCCAAACCCAATTCCTAAACTCAGCGAAGATCCCTCAGAGTCGGAAACAGAAGTTGATATTTATCCGCGACCCGAACCGAGATCTTCTCATAGAGCAAGTAGTATACTTAAAGATAAGTACTAATCTTAAACACTATTTTTAGTTTAAAAGGGCAGGTGTAATGTACCTACCACCAATTTATACTAAATTTACTTTGTCTTTCTAAAATGAGTCCTTCTAACGAAATCCTAATCCTCCTTAGGACTAACCCCTCATTTTGTAATTGGTACCCCTCTTCTATCCACATACCTCCTACCACCTCTAGGGTCCACTCTTCCAAAATCCAAAAAATCTCCCTCCGACACTCTACTCTGGAACTTCAAGGTAAAACAACTATTCTACTCTGAAAACTTAACGAAAAACAACACATTCGGCGGAATAAACGATTTGCTTCAAAATAAATCTTATTAATAAATCTCGAAGACCATTACAGCCTTACTCGGCCAATCATTCTTTGAGTATGTATATATTTCATGGCATCTACTCCCAGTCATACGATACTTTCTTTCTCATGCCATTCAAATTTACAGCCATTTTTATCAGTCGCTATGCGTAGTACATCATCGCAGACAACATATTGATCGCACATTTTTTTTTGCAACAGTCTTTTAAATCTACAGTTGAATTATTCAAAGCACTTATGGATGCCGGGTTGTTAGTCATTTTCGACAATTTCTGCAGTAAAATCCTTCATACAGTACTGCTTTCTGACATTTTGATGTTGGAAGTATTTAATGCATCGGACACTTGTTGAAGTGGTTGCCTGTTTAAGCGTTTACGATTGCTGAAAAATACACATAGGTATATTTTGGAAAACTGAAAACAGTTTATTAGACTCGGAACAAAAGTCAGCATTAAACTTTACCTGGACTTGGCAATTCCTGTTTCTGAATCACAAGCTATCAATCCATTTCGACACATCAATTCGGTTGCATCAGAAAGAGCAGGCAATCTGTCTGGATATACACCAAAAAATATTCCTGGTGACAAAGCTTGAAATTGTTCGAGCACTGGTGCTTTTTGTTTCTTACAAAGGTATGCAATGTCCGAGCAAGAAAGTAGTTTCAACTGTGTTACTTCAACTGTGTAAGAACTTCCACAATATGTTTACAAGAATGGATTTTACCAACGGCACAAGAGGAATCCATTCTGTTTATTTGAATATTATAATCATCTTCACACTAATTTTTACAATATGTAATTGTAAACATGCCAGTTATTACGTGAGGGTCTCATGTTAGTCCATTTGTTTGCAAAATTAATGAAAATAGTTCGATTGTATCTTTGGTCTTCGAAGTCGCACCGCACTCAACAATCATTCCCGAATTGATGATTTGTTGACCTTCAGTCATGTTTTTGGAACATGGAGAGGCAATCGGAAAACCGCAAAGGGTATCATAATGAAGGTATAATTGCTTCCTTGCACTAAAACATTTAATAATTAATTATTCATAACAGTCTCCTATCCAATTCTGTACTGATCTGTCCCTCTACGTCGGCCATACTTGTTTAGAACACTAGCGCCCTCCGACCTACGAGTGGATGTTTTGCTTCCCAATGCCCCACACGGAGCACGGGCGGTCAACTGGCTAACCTACCTATTGACAGGACGGTCATCCGTCTGCCTGCTCTCTCTATTTACCGATGGCATCTCGTGAATTTTAGTGAAATAATATTCTTGTTCTGAATAATCTGACTCTGTTTCCGACATATGAGAACATAATGCGGCGCAGAATTTTCCGCGCCGGTCGAGCTATTTCCCGTCTATCAATAGCGATTTTTCGAAAAATAACGCTGAAAACGTCAAATTTGGCTATTATCTCGAAACCCCGGCCATGCAGCTCAAAAATGACTTCAGATTTAAGTTCCTGGCGGCTGAACACCATGGTTTACAAAAATGCAGCGCCTTTCTTGATTTCTTGAGTCCAGAATGATTTTGACCGGACTACAAGGACGCTAGAGACCACGGTCTCACATACAGATCTGGAAACGGCGATGGTGGCGGTAGGCGCTTGGAGCCGGTCGATCTTTATTTTCATTTCTCGCCACATGCGTTGCTATCGGAGTATGCTCGCCACGGTTTTCTACAAACTAGACGTAAGGTTGACGGCGCATGCGCGTACATGATATAATATATATGCGCATGGGCCGTTGACCTCGCGTCTAGTTTACAGAAAATAATGGCGCGTGCATGCTCTGACAGCAGCGCATGTGGCAGCGAGCGGAATTGAAAGTGGAGCTGGTTGAGGTACCACAAGTTTCGATGTTACAACTTCGGTTTTTTTGCAAGCTTCGCCATTCACCTTCGGTTTCTTCGCTTCGACTCAAGTCTACCCTGGCGGATCCGTATACACCGTGTAAACTCGTGTATATTCAGTGTAAAATGAGTATCAGTGTAAACTAGGATTGAGTTGTGGGTAAATTTAGTGTATATAAGAGATACACTAAAGACACTCAGAATTTACACTCAATTCACACAGTGTATATGTGCCTCATATACACTAAGCTTACACCCAGTCTCACCGTAAATTTTTCTTCCAAGTTCAAAGATTTTTTTTGTCTCAGGAAAATTTTGGTTTCTCCGTACAAGATTATACCTATCGACTCAGAATAGCCTGAAAAGGATACATGACAAATCAC
Source organism: Arge pagana (assembly GCA_963969455.1). NCBI lineage: Eukaryota > Metazoa > Arthropoda > Insecta > Hymenoptera > Argidae > Arge > Arge pagana. The sequence goes on along the minus strand of OZ018310.1, from coordinate 13,639,279 downwards.
GCGAATGCTTTTTTGGAAAAAAAAACTTCGAAAATTTTCCAAGTTCACTCGAATTTCCAAGTCCGCTGAACAAGAACACTTTTAGTTTCCGTCTGAGGCAAATTTTTTTACGTCATTGAAATTTAGTACCGATCGACTCGAAATGAGCTGAAACGAATAGATAACTGGACGTTGAAATGTGTTTTCCAGAGTATGGAAAATCTTAGTTTACGCCGTCGAAAAAAGGTAAAGTTCCCCTCTGAGAATTTTTTTTTTCGTCTTTCGAAGATTGTACCTGTGGACTCAGAATAGCCTGAAAAGGATACATGACAAATCACGCGAATGCTTTTTTGGAAAAAAAAAACTTCGAAAATTTTCCAAGTTCACTCGAATTTCCAAGTCCGCTGAACAAGAACACTTTTAGTTTCCGTCTGAGGCAAATTTTTTTACGTCGTTAAAATTCAGTTTACGCCGTCGAAAAAAAGTTATTTCAACAGGAGATACCCTCTACTTGGAACAGTAGTGTGAGAAAAAAATCTCATAGCGAGAGTGCTGAAGAGTTGATAGAAATGTACAGCTTATCACTATTCCGACAGTTCATGAAAAGAAATTGGTTACATTTTAATAAATATTTTTATTAGCAATTTATAATAATCCTTTCCAAGTTAATGGTGATACAATTTCTAATCGGTTTCCCAACAATTTGCGAATTTAAATACAAAAGTTCCATTAACAGTTACTATTTTCACGGCTGGAGTGATACTTGCATCTATTTTCACAAATTTCAGTTCTGCAGTTTCTTCAATTTGTACTATATAGTCTACGTTAAACATTTTTTTCATTTCTTTGAAATATTGAATGAAAAATCCTCTGATAACATTTCCATCAACTGATTGAAACTGAACAATTGAATCTATTCTCCCATATCCATATTCTTTACAAAATATGTGCACATTACAAAATTTTGTATCTAAGTCGTCATTACATCGGTAATCTACTCTATTGACTTTTACTCGAAGAAATGAAATCAAATTTTCTGGCGCTTCAATTGCTATGTTTGTAAGACATTCACGTTCTCTCGTAGTCAGTAACCGTGATTCTGACCTTCCGATATTTATAAAATTACCATTTATTTTATTAGGTTCGACAATTTTAAGTGTGTCACATATGAATTTTCTTGTTTCTTCAGTCACTGCAGTATTGAAAGTTGTAAACTCAATAAATCTTGGCATTAAATATCTTGTAACAATTTGGTCAGCTCTGGCATAAGCACTGGTTACCTTATCCACGATCTTTTTATTCCAAGACTCGAATGAGAATGCACTATTTGCCCAAATTGGACCCCAGGAACGTACAGTATCAGTGAGATGGGTCAACAAATGGATATTGAAGCTCATATTTTCTTTTCCAAAATGCGCTTGGAATAATGTGACATATTTTTTCATCAATTCCTCAGCTATATCCAGTTCATTTTGTGTCACCGAGTCATTATTCAGATAATGGATAACTTGTGATAAAAGGGATAAATGCTGTACGTATTTTATATTTAAAATACCATGTAAACAGATTGGAGCATAATCTAGCCAATTACGCCACTCTGATGCTTTCCACTGTTTTGATTCTGTTAATGATCGAGGCACTCGTGATCGTTGAGTTGGCGGCTTTATTGAAAGTAAGCGCTGGTTGATCATTTCCAATGTTTTTGGTTTTCCAATATAAAATTCTGCGTTTGTACCCATCATTAAAATATTAGTGTGTTGTTTCACTGCTCCAAGAAACACTGCATGCATCGCCTCAACTATGACTCCTTTGCAAATTTGAAATCTTGGAAGTGTGATCAGAGATGAAATTCCTTTCACGCCATGTGTTATTACTTTTGTACGAAAAGCTGTTTTCATATCTTCTAACAATTCAGTATCAATGCGAAGACGCTCAAAGCAGTGATTCAAAGGATATGTATGTTTTTTGGCGTTTCGTTCGCCTTTTGCATAACAGAACGTGCATCCAAAATATCCGTTAAACTGTGTCATACGAGTCACCAATGCCCGAGCAGGAGAATCAACACTGCATGTGGTGACTATAAATTTTGATACTACTTCGACATTTTCAGAGGGCCGCCAACGAATGCCCTTTTCATAAAGTTCTTTCATCTGCTCTATGAATGGGCTTAAAAAGTTGTTCATTAACGGATGTTTTGTATCAACAAACACTCCAACTAGAAACATATATTTCTTTCTCATATGAGGGGGTAACTCATTAATTTGGAGATAAATGGGCCACCCACTAGCGCTTGATGAACGAGCAAGCTGGCAACCGTCAGTGTTAAACGTGAATGAGTAATTATATGGATTTGACAAAAAATGCCCAGGTTGACAAAGATTCTCGTACTCACTTCCATCATATATATCTTCGACTGCATTGATATTTTTTTTTCCCCGAGAAAATCGATATTCCAAAGATTTCACAATGTTTGGAATAGTAAAAAACTGGGAAATTTGACTATTTAAATCGATTTGTAAAAAATACTGTAGCTTTCGAGACTTTTTTTTTGGATCACATGCTCCGCATGAACATTTTTTCTTCAATGTTTTACCTTTTCCTAAATAATCTTTGCATTCATGACAATACATGTGACGAACAACTATAGAATCGTTTCGGTTAAGAGATTTCCACAATGCTTTTTTTGTTGTTGGTAAAGTATTATGATTATGAGTTATTTTTATCCATTTCAATATATTCAGAGTAGCTTCATAAGATAAATTATGACGAACAGACATAGCAATAACCGAGAGCAAATGATCCTTTTGATGAAAATTTGGGTTTGAAGTAAACGGAATATCTAGTTCTGTGGGCTGCGCATGGAAAAATGGTTGTGCTTGGTTATCATATGCATCATTGCTATCATTATCATCGTCGGCATCATCATCATCATCATCAGCATCATCATCATCAGCATCATCATCATCATCATCATCATCATCATCATCATCATCAGCATCATCAGCATCATCATCATCATCTACGTTTTCTTCTACAGAGTTCTCGGGTGAATGACTATCAGTCATTTCACGCTGAATATTATAATTATATTCAGAATATCCGCAATTTTCATACTCGTTGTCTATAATTCTTTCTGTATTGATATCATCATTATGTTCGATTTGTTCAGCGGTGTTAAGTTCTTCGGAACTGTCAGTCATGTAACCCTCATGGGTATCGGCTTCGCTTGGAGGATCTTGAATAATACCAACTGGGTGATCGACGGCTGGGCAATCACCGTAGCTTGTTGTTTTTACATTCAAATTTTGGGACTGTATGCTCATCGTATTACTGAAATCAAAACATAATGAAAACGAGTGATTTTACGTCCGACAAAACAAAATAATATTCACTGAGGGCAATGATAATTTTTAGATTACAAACTTCTCATTACAATTGCAATTAGTTTATTTGAAAAAAAATTTCATAGACTATTAACAATGAAATTATTATTCAGCGATGAAGACATCTATATGTATTATCATTACGATTTTAATGATGTACTTACCAGCCTGATGAGGTTGGTAAATTGCGATCGTCAGCTTGTTGGTGTGAATGAGATTCCTGAAACTGAGTTTTTTATAACTTTGGTAAATTTGAATTTTTTAATTTGTTTTCTACAATAATTGGTATGATATTTTCAAGTCTATATTTTCAACTTTTCAAGTTGGAAACTAGAAATAATCAATAATGTTAATTGACCTGAAAAGGAAGAAGTATTCATTCATGATCCAACGTGAGAGCTTAATTTTAACAATACTGGAATCTACTCAATTTTGAGGTGAAACTTTATACTTGTTAAATTAAACTCTATGAAATTTTTAACATAATTTTTGCAATCAATATTGATGAAAATTATTTGTCAAACTAAGAAGTAGAAATTAAAACTTTCACCGTTAACAATACCCAAACTGTGAAACAATGATCTTTTTTATCTCTAATTTCAGTCTCTGACTAAATATCGTCCGAAAACATTGAAACCAATTTTATTCAAAGCTCCCGAATTATTATAGTCAATTTAAAATATTTTATTTAGTTATATTATTTCACACTTCATATAATCTTTTTTGTTATTATTTTTTCTCACTTCGCGATTGCTTTCTATATTTTTCAGGTGTACTGTGAGGTGAAAACTTGTCTCCAACGATTATGTCGTGAATAACCGGTTCTCACAAATTCAAGAATATAATACAATAAAAAAAATCGCTTAAGAAATGCAAAATTTCATACATACCTGTTCTAAAAATCCGTGTCTAAACGACAGAAACTCTTCATCATTAGAACATAATTGTCGAAATCGCTTTATTTTCTTCATGTTACGTTTATAAACTGCTAATCGAGTTTTTTTTCTTTCATTATTTTCACTCATTATAGAAATTTAACCTAACAACTGAACAACAAGCACGATAATGAAGATGTAATGGTCTTCGAGGTCTACTAACAAGACTTATTTTTAAAAGCAAATCGTTTATTTGAGAGTAAGTGCGTCGTCTACGTTCGAAGTTTTGAGTAGGAATGCTTGAGAGAGGTTTTTGGATTTTGGAAGAAGGATCGTAGGGGTAGTCGGAGGTATGCAGATAGTGGAGGGGCACCAATAGAAAAATGAGGAGTTGGACTTTAGGAAGTGGAAGATTTGGGTAAATGAGGGTATCTAAGAATAATTGTTGATAGGTTCACTAAAAGGAAGAGGGTCCTAAATCTATAGAAATGTTTATAGGGCCAAAAGTTTATTGAGGACTGGGTAGGACAGGAAATGGTTTATGAGGAGTCAGCAGATTAAAATTTCATTAGCGTGACTCATTTTAGAATAACAAACTAGACTTAGGTATACATCAATGAGTAGGTTCATTACAAAGACGTGGTGGCAATAATCTGTTCGAGCGCACGAAGCCAAATGTCGGAAAAGATGCGCGCCCTTTTAAATAACTCCCAATCCGTCTAAAAGAGAATGAAAAAATAATGAAATTGTAGATATCAGCATGATCTACAAGTTTGATAACAGACATTTTTCCGATATGTATGACGTGAAAGAAGAAAACAGCAAAAAACCAGTTTCAATCTCTTAATTTGTCACTTTCTCGTTCGATATCTCAACAACAATCAACGGTAGGTAAAAAATGTATAGAACTTAAATTGTAGAGCACAAAGAAAACAACAAGAAAGTATACCATCAAAATTTCCGTATGACGGCGAAGAGTCGAGCTATTGCTAAAAAACAGAATTTTTGGTTTTTTCAACATGGCGGAAAATGCTCATATGAAATTTTGGTCGAAACTTCAAGTTAAGCTTCTCTAAGCCCTCTCTAGACAATATCAAAAAATTAGCTTTCTCGGTCCATTTGCATTTCTCAGCCGTTATTTTGGATAGAATGACTGGACTATTCGTTATTCTACTCTCCAGCGCGTGAACCCAGCACGTTGCATGCGTGGCGTTAGTTCCGCACGCGCTGCTACCGAAATCGCATGTCGAATACCCCGCTAGCCTTTGATGAACAAAGTGCATGTTGTTTAGTTGAATTTATACAGTTATATCGTACCAGCAACAATGGAAGCAACGGAATTAGCAGTAAGTTTTAAAAATATATTGCTTGTCAAATTTTTTTCGTAATTCTAAACAGTTCTGTTTGTCTGAATTTTACGTCTCATAATAAATATTTCAATTAGATACTATATCAATTGTAATTGTAATATTGCCAAAAAGTTTTTTTTTAATTGTGCATAGGTTATGAAAATAAAAAAATTTGCCTTAATTTCGAAATTGGATGGTTATGATGACGTTTTAATTGTACCATCCAGCTATATTTATTTTATGAGAAATGGAGAAAAAAAATATTATTGCATAACTGGAAACCAACCGCCACTATTGAAGAAAGTTTTTTTTATGAGGGATGAAAACCGACATTTTGTGCCTATCAAAATTACAACGTTTGGTGGTGAGAAAATTCATAGACAATTTATATTACTTTTGACACTAACAAATTCGGTTATTATAATTTCATGGCATATTTCCAGATACAAAGGATGAGCTAGTAAAAGCTCAAACTAGTAAAAGAATCAAAATCAAAAAAAGGTTGACTTTCAGCCCGACAGAAGTCGAAAGAAAGAAAGCTAAAATACAAAAAGCTCTACACCAGGAAAAATCGGTAGCAGAATCTGTAAAGGTATTTATCACGAATTTTCAAACTTCTCTATAAAATGTTAACTTCCTCTACTTAGTAGAGTTTGTTTTTTTATCAGCATAAGCTGCACTGTATGCTTCATATACTTAGTTTACGGTAAAGAATACCTAAATCCATCTTCCTACTCATCCGAAACTTGTTTCATAAATTGCAAAACACAAAATAATATCGCTAAGAAATCACGTCCATAAATTGACGAAAGTGAATTGTCAAATGAATGATAGAAACATCGAAATCACGGCGGCGACGCGTACAGCGGCATTTGTCAAAGGCTTCACAGGCAGCCGCGCGGCGACGCGCGACAATGTTGCACAGAGAGCGTGAACTCGCCAACTAGTCCAGTCAACAGGGAATTCGGCACTCTTGTGCTGGGTGGACTATTTTAATTAGTCGATTTTTTTTACATCTGCTGTAGTATCACTTACTGTGTATAAAATCACAAAATTCTAGCAAATTGTTCCCCGGCGTCACGCGCCATCTTGAAAAAACATTATCAGCCGATATCTCGGCAACTACAACAGATGAAAAAAGAAAATCGACCAATTAATATAATGTAAGGTTAAATTCCTTCTGAACCGGCCTAAACAAAACAATTCAAATCTGATAAGCCTAAAGATATAATTGGAAATATTGTTAAGTTTTTCGTTTACATTCAATGTTTCGCGTTTTAATACTTCGGATTTTCACATGACGTCACGAAGCTTATGAGTCCTCTCACCCCTTGTTACACAATATCACACTTCGTTGACGGCGTCCCGTTCCCTCCAACGTGCGACGTGAAAAAGCATCAAATAATTGATTTTTACGATACTTTTTACGATATTTTATAAGATTGTTCTACTTTTCACTTTACGGTATAAAATATATTTAAAACACATTTATAATAGTAGCATACTGCTCCACTTATTACTCAAATTAAATTTTTACGCAGATAAATATCATCCATTCTGCTAAAACCGTAGTACAACAGAGCGATTCGAAGTATGAAGAGGAATTGCATGTAAGTGCTTTTTTCTGTGTTTTTCATACTAACTTTATTTTATTTAAGCGGAACTGTGTAATGAGACGAATATCATTGGTGTAAAGAGACGTGATTTTCCTTTGTTTATATCATAAAGATGCATAACTTCGGATTCAACTGAATTTAGTAAGAACTGAAACAAATCTGATTCTCATTCCATTGTTTTTGTAATGCAATTCAATGAAGATAATATATTTTTATCAATAATATTACTATGTATTAGTTAGTTATAACATCAAATGATAATGTATTATGAAAGTTATATATTTGGCTTATATATTAGTTATATATTTTATACTCTCATTTAATTAACAAATACTACAGTAATCATTCAAAAAAAGTGTTCGGATACTATTTTTTTGTAAATTCTTGTACTGAATTTGGGATTTGCTATATTTCATTTTCTGTTAAATTTATGTGGTAATGTCGATTAACATTATCATAGTAATATACATAGAATTTTCAACTATCAAAAAAAATTGTGAAATAACAAGATATTATTTTTTTAATAATAAAAATCATATTATAGGCAATTTTAGCTGGAATATGCAAGTCTAAAGATACGTCTCCAGCGAGTTCATGGCACGAATCGGGATCACGATCGAGGTCTGTATCACGATCGACATCCGGACCACGATCGAGGTCTGGATCACGATCGACATCCGGACCACGATCGAGGTCTGGATCACGATCGACATCCGGACCACGATCGAGGTCTAGATCGAGATCGACATCCGGACCACGCTCGAGGTCTGGATCACGAACGGCATCCGGACCACGATCGAGGTCTGGATCACGAACGGCATCCGGACCACGATCAAGGTCTAGATCGAGATCGACATCCGGACCACGATCGAGGTCTGGATCACGATCGACATCCGGACCACGATCGAGGTCTAGATCGAGATCGACATCCGGACCACGATCGAGGTCTGGATCACGAACGGCATCCGGACCACGATCGAGGTCTTTTGATAATGTTCTGAACTTCGGTATTCCGGAGTTTACAACCAACGAAGAAAATCCGCAGCCTTTGACGCGGAAAGAGCTTCGGGCAGACTTGTTGACAGCCAGCAAGTCGATAATTGCGAAAATCTCGGATATGATTCATGCATCAAAAAAAGACAATCCGCCTCAAACTATTTTGGATGGAAAAGATAATTATGTAAGTAATTTTATTCAATTTTCTACTTGAAAAAAATATTACATAAGGAAATAGAATAATACATAATTATATTCGAATGTGTACAGTCTATTATGTATGTTCATCAACTGTTCCGTACTTCAATATGATTTTGTAATGTGAAATCCTAAAGAACTCCGAAAATTCGTCTCAACGCGTTCAACTACCGCTTAATCGCACCTAAAGAAGTTTGACTTGAAAAATGAAGTGAGATTTAGAATTTTTATTTTCACCATCACTAGTATCGGAAATCACTGGAATAATATGACTGATATTTCTTCTTATTGTTTCTGCTAATTGAAAAAGAAAATTTTATTGAAAAGAAATTACACTTTCAGATTAAGATTTGTGGGCACGCCATTAAAGCCCAAGAAGCGATGTTGGCTATTAGTGCCAACAAAATGAGGGCAAGAAGCAATCACATCATGAGGGGGTATTGGCCAGCCGATCAATTGAAACGATTAGTACTGAAAAAGAGGAGTAATTCCCGTCCGGATTGTGTGGAAGTTGCTGGTAGGGATTATAAAATAATTGCAGGTTCGTAATAGCAAATATTATTCAAAGACTTGTACATGCAAGTTTGAACAAGTTCGGAGTGTTATTCCCGAAATTATTCTTCATATTATGAACCACTTTATTTTTAACTTTAAAGTTTTTACATTTGAAATACACAGGAAACTTGGCACTTTTTTCAATTTCCTGTAGCTCAGCGGCATTGAATGCTACTGTGATGAATCAGGGGGAAATTTGTAGACAATAAGAGACTCTTTAAAAGTACTTACAGTTGATCAACGTTAACTTATATATTTTGGTACGTACAATTTCTGATTGCTAGGATGAAATTTGGTAAATAAAAAGTTTGCGTAATGTCCGGGTATCAGGCAAAACGACAAATCCTACCGGGCAAATAGATAAACGTTCGATGTTTACACGTGCGTAAGTTATTTGCCAAAGTTTTGCGCAATGCCGCGGGCATTAAGCTAAATGTCCGAAAATGCTTATTGCCGACGACTTATATATTGACCATACTATAATCAATTGTTGCAAAATGTAAAGAAATTCTCGTGTTTTTTCCAGATATTTGCCTCGAAATGCAAAAAAACCACAAAATAAAACAATCCAAGAGGAGCCACGATCCAACGCAAAATATGCGAAAATGGATGGTGGACTTTCTGAAAAATGAAAGAAGACCAAAAACCGAAGAGTATCGGGAGAAACAAAGACAACGAGCCATGATGCAAAGAGAACAAAATAGGGAAAAAAAATTATTAACCAAAAAATAAATGGTAAATTATAAAAAAAGAACATAAATAATTAATGAATAATGTTTATAACCAACTCCCTGCCCTATGATTTGAGATCGAATAACGCGGGCCGAAAACGTGAACAAAACTGCTCGTCATTCCAGCCATTTCCACCGTTCGGCAAATTGGTATTAAGTTGGACCGTTGTGACGTACCACGGGTCATGCCTGTGATAATCAGTCTTCACGCGAATACCTGACCATGAATCTCACACGTGGTTATAGATTATAGGGTTAATATAGAATTGTGATGATCGCAACAACGATGCAACTTAATGTACACTTATATATTCGTTTCAGCTCATTTCGAGTCGATCGGTACTAAATTTCAATGACGTAAAAAAATTTGCCTCAGACGGAAACTAAAAGTGTTCTTGTTCAGCGGACTTGGAAATTCGAGTGAACTTGGAAAATTTTCGAAGTTTTTTTTTTCCAAAAAAGCATTAGCGTGATTTGTCATGTATCCTTTTCAGGCTATTCTGAGTCCACAGGTACAATCTTCGAAAGACGAAAAAAAAAATTCTCAGAGGGGAACTTTACCTTTTTTCGACGGCGTAAACTAAGATTTTCCATACTCTGGAAAACACATTTTAACGTCCAGTTATCTATTCGTTTCAGCTCATTTCGAGTCGATCGGTACTAAATTTCAATGACGTAAAAAAATTTGCCTCAGACGGAAACTAAAAGTGTTCTTGTTCAGCGGACTTGGAAATTCGAGTGAACTTGGAAAATTTTCGAAGTTTTTTTTTTCCAAAAAAGCATTCGCGTGATTTGTCATGTATCCTTTTCAGGCTATTCTGAGTCCACAGGTACAATCTTCGAAAGACGAAAAAAAAAATTCTCAGAGGGGAACTTTACCTTTTTTCGACGGCGTAAACTAAGATTTTCCATACTCTGGAAAACACATTTTAACGTCCAGTTATCTATTCGTTTCAGCTCATTTCGAGTCGATCGGTACTAAATTTCAATGACGTAAAAAAATTTGCCTCAGACGGAAACTAAAAGTGTTCTTGTTCAGCGGACTTGGAAATTCGAGTGAACTTGGAAAATTTTCGAAGTTTTTTTTTCTCCAAAAAAGCGTTTGCATGACCTGTCATATATTTTCCAGGCTATTCGGTCTGGATACATAAATACTTTAATGATGAAAAAAACCTTCATTGTCAAGTAACTTAAAAGTTCTTATGTGAGCTGTACTTATGAAAATTTGTTGAGTGTATACTCATTGTATACTATAGGTAGATGTGCCGCATATACACCGTGTGAACTTGGTGTATATTGAGTGCAAAGCGATCCGCTAGGGTATCCTCTCGTCATCGATAACTGCGACGATTCACGCCCGGCGCAGTTATCCGCGATCTTGGTTTACCTCTGATCAATTTTTCACTCTTCTTATGGTGACCCAGCATTTTTCCAACGGACTTTCTTCTTTGGCCCATTATCTTTTTCGTTCTGACCGCGTGTTCGCGAGACTGGTTTGCACCTAAATTACGCCGTTGTGCGACCAGCTACTTAATTTTGTATGATTTGTAATAAACGTTACATTCTTGTGATCATTAAAATTATTGTCCATAAAACTTGTGATTTCTTTCCAGGCACTCCTTTCTCTTCCTATTCATCCCTCGCTTTCCGGTTGCTTCTCTTGTCGGACGACCAAGAGATTCGTGGTCCGTTCCCAGTCGGTGTGCCACGAAATTTCATTGGTAAGAATATATAATTATGGGTTTTTCGTGTAATAATTACGTAATCATATAATTAATTTTCTTCATCATGTTCTTTCCTCCATCTCTCTTATACCATCGAATAACACAGGCCCGCTAAAAAATCTGTCTGTACTTCTGACGGCACACATATGTTCTTACGTATATTTTGTCACTGATTCTTAATGCAGTCAGATTATGGAGTTTTCTTGCTAATCCTTTGAGAAACTGCAAAAAAATCGATTTTCATGCGTTTTTTCTGGTTTTTCAGAATTGAAATGAAAACCATGAAACAAACTATTACTTTGACTTCAGATTTGGATTCTTCATGTCAAAATACATCGAAAGCCATTGTATTATTTTTTTCCAATAAACTCTAGACTTTATACGACTTTGAAAAGTGTAGCATGCATGAAAAACCGTTAGCGCATTAAGACGTTGATGAATGTAATTTAATTCGTTTGTAATGTATGGGCGTGCGCGTGCGTGTGTGTTTGCATGCGCGTATACATAGTGTGAAAAATGTATAGTAATTTATCAATTGAGAACGGCTGGGCCGGTTTGACTCAACATTTTTTCAAGTTGTTCGTAATTGCCAGGAGAAGGTTTTTACGGAAGAAAATTTCGGGAAAACCCTCTGGGAAAGTCGGGAAACTGGAAACATCGAAAATTGATTTTTAGTATAGAATCGCTGGAGAATTGCATTTTTACAAATCCGTTGACAGCATGACCGACGAGGATGAAGCGACCAACTATCCGACGGAATTTTTGAACTCGCTTGATGTGCCAGGAACTCCGTCGCATAATTTACAGCTGAAGGTGAAATCGATGATAACCATGTTGCGGAATCTGAATCATCCGAAATTGTGCAAGGGTTGTTAGTTAAGAAACTGATGAACAATGTTATTTAAGCAACGATAATCACAAGCAGATTCCAAGGAGAGGAAGTCCTTATCCCACGAATTCCGATTATTGCAACTGATTTTCCATTCCAATTCAAGCGGATTGAGTTCCCCCTTCGATTGGCTTTTGCGATGACAATCAATAAATCGCAAGGCCTATCGGTGGAAGTCTGTGGGATTGATCTAGAATTTCCCTGTTTTTTGCACGGTCAGCTGTACGCGTGTTAACGAACCGTCTTCGTTGTTTGTTTTTGCGCCGGAAAACAAATCGAAAAACATTGCTTCTCATATCGCTCTCTACTGATTTCGATTCCATACAAATGAATCACGTTGAAATTTGAACTATCTGTGTTTTATCATCATTCTGGAGTTCATCTGAACGCGTTAAATTGCGGTGAGACGAAGTTCGTCGTGTCTGCAATTTAAACGCACCAAAGTCATGCAACGGAACCGGATCGACCATTAAGAAATTTACGTCAAATTGAATTGAAGCGGCAATCATCGGTGGCAGTTTCGCAGGCGAAGACGTACTGATTCCACGCATACCGATGATTTCCAACGATTTATCATTCGAAATCCAAGGGCTTGAGTTCCCTTTGCGTCTTGCCTTTGATATTACGATCAACAAAGCACAAGGTCAATCGTTGACTATTGCCGGCTTAAATTTGGAAAATTCATGTTTTTCACACGGCCAATTGTACATGACTTGCTCTCGAGTTGGCACACCGGAAAATTTATGCTGGTTTTCACCAAATGAGAAAACAATAAACATTACTTATCCGCTGACCTTCAGATGAATTATTGAAAAAATGTTGATAACAATATGCTCCAATGAAAGGAATCGACCCGAGTGTAACCCATCCAGAAAATATTCCAATACAAAATATGTTCGGTTCGTCTCGCCGGCCAAGAGCGGCAGCGGCGCTCCATACGTAAAAAGAACATACAACGGTGATGGCCAAACTCCTACATGTCGTCGGACTCATAATTGATAAAATGGCAAATCAAGCTAATAAAATGGTGCTTAGACTTCAGCCGCATCACTGTGCGCTCAATGCAATCGAAATGGCGAAGTCGATGATCAAGAAGTACGCAAGAATCGATAATACCACTCTCACATTACCAAACGTGCAGAGATTGCTCCAAAAAAAGTTGCTGGAGTGACGGCTTGAACCTGGAAGAATTTTCTTAGACACCCAACGGAGGAGTAAAACAAATTCTGGGACATAGATGAAATCGCAGATAGAATGACCGACCAAATTGCACCATTGATAATTAACGTGAATGCTGGAACAGATTTCTCGAGGACGATTAAATAATGCCAAAAGTGCAAGATAGCAGGCCAAAAGTACAATGTACAATAATCCGCCGGAGCAAGTTTTTCATCGCGATTTTTAAATCAGTTATGCCATGGTTGATCAACAATTTTTTTCTGCTTGAACATGAAGATTGCAAGTGTGATAAATCTTAAACTATGAATAAACATATGTTAACACATTTTTCATATTCTTATTTATTTACAAAAATAACATTACATATTAAGAAGGTTCTATATTCATAACTATACGAATAAACTCACGCAGGCAGCTTTCTCTCGCTTCATTTCAGTATTCACGCTAAAAATATGTTTTATCAAGTTATATTACCCCAGAATGAAAAAAAAAATTATCAAAATAGCTTCAGTGGTTGCCGAGATAGCGGAATCAAATGATCTGTTGTTGCGCGCAGCGGGCCTGTATGTCTATATATTATGCTTCTCCGTCAGCTGCGGGCTTCGCCCACTTCACTACTTCCCTGCGCATGGCCGTCTTCGCCAACGTTTGGAGGCATTTTTCACCCATTTCTCTACATTTCAACGAAACGCAATAAATGTGAATTTTATACATTATTAATTCTTCTTCAAAACTAGAGTTATAAAATTAAAATCCGACCATCTCCCGAGCAAGGAAACGTGCGAGAAAATCAGGTACAAAAATGTTTACTCTTCTACTACGACGAAACTACTGGTCCGACAGAATGCACCTTCTGCACGTATCAAGTACACATTCATACCTAGCTTCATTTTGACAATCAGCCCTTCATCTTCAAAAATAGCTGAGACATGAATTTTTTAAAATTCCAACAAAAAAATGAGTTTTTCCGAATTGTCTCGAAAACTAATCACCCGATCAGATCGATCAAGCAATAAAATTATTCGGATTTGAAATACCTACAAATCATCTCTTACGTGAATTGTAATTGCTCGATTAGTTTACATTCTATTAGCAAAAAAATAAAAAAACATCTTTTTTCTAGATAATTGTTAATAAATAATAAACCGACAAAATTCACGTGTTGGAAACATGATCGATTTGTTATTTACATCGTTCTCTGAACCATAGAACAGTTGATTTCTAACTAGGACTTTTTGCACCTAAAAACCGCTATTTACTGGCGGAGGAGTGGGGGACGCCGAGAGGCTCAATTAAGGCGCTAAGGAGGGAGAGACCGGCAAAATCTGACTCGTGGCTAAGAGAGAGGGCACCATCGTATGGGTCGCTGCTAGAGTTCTTCAAAAAGAGAAAAGCGGCAGAAGCCAAAGGAGAAGTAGAAGGAAGAGCGTTCAAAAGAAGCACGTTAATAATAGAGAGATCCCCAAACAGCAAGAAGAGAGGGGAGAATAGATAGCACGTATAAAGAAAGAGATGGAGGAGACAAAAATCAAGGATGGGAAGAAAGAAAGAAATTAGAAAAGAGAATTGAAAAGCTGGAGGAAGAGAGAAAGAGAAATCAGAAAGAAGAAGTAGAGAAGACGGAAAAGGAAAAGAGGGAGACAGAGGAGAACTGAAAAAGGTTGATAGGATAAACAAAGGAAGTAGACAAGAGGGAAGAGAAAATGCTAGCAAAAAAAATTAAAGAACTAAAGAATAAGTCGGAAGAAAAAAAAGACAAGAGAGAAGGAACAACAATTATCGGAGGGGAGTAGATAGAAAAAGGAGGAGAGGCAGAAAAAGTAGCGAGAAAGATCATAGACTCGATAACGGGACTGAACGTCGAATTCCAGGAATTAGCAGATATTGGATGAGGGAGTAGAGAGATATTGGTAAGGCTAACGAACTGGGAAGAGAAGAGATAGCGAGATACAGAGGAATCTAACGGAGAAAGCCTATGAGTTTGGGATGATGTACAGCGGAGTCTGGGAGAAGTAGAGCAGAGGAACGGAGAACAGACAAGAGGTAGAGGTAAAGGAAGAGGAGGAGGCAGAGGATAGGAAAAAGGGGAAAGGAAAGGAGCAAGTATTAGTATTCTGGAATAGTATTCTGGAGCAATAGTATTCTGGAATATCGCGGGAATAAAAGCAAAATGAAGAGTTTTGGGCACTGAGTTCTACTATACACTAGATAGAGTACGCTAGGCTTTTCAACCGTATCTCGTTGTGAGCAGTTGAACGCCATTTTCTTTGTGGATTAGTGACACATTATGGCGGCCAATTCGAATAGTTTGATGCATGATACGAAAAATATAGGGGCGTAGACATAGTGGCAATATACCAACTACGTAATGATATCGTAAATTGCCTATTCAAATGCCTTGCGTTGGAAAAACGCTATTAAAAATGTGATGGAATAGGTTTATTTTGTAATGACCAATAAACAAAAAATGTAAAGAATACGATGTAGTCATCCGATGATGAAGAAAAAGATTGTGTATCTGAAATTTGACTGATGTATTTACAATTCCATGCTCAGGTGAATGATTCAAATAATGTATAAATTGATTCAGATATTCAGTATAAGTGTATATATATATATACATTTAAGAGTGATTTATAATTAAATTGAAGGATTATTAATTTGATGTATAGAAAATATCGATTAAACGTTGCATTGTACATTATCATTTAATGCCTGCATGAAAAGCCTTTAAAAATGGTTTTTAAGTTGAGCGTCATTGATTTATGCGACGAAACTGGTTTCCAAAAGTTCATTATTTCCGTCTTCCATGGCTGCCACGTGAGGAGGTAATCCAAGTTAGGGGGAAATACGTAGTTAACGTGACTGAAATAAAGCACATGCTTATGTCGAGATACTTTTGCATCGTTACAGCAGATATACTTCCGCATTGTATGAGAAGCATAGAATTATATAAGGATGAACATATCTGACAAGATAAAAACAGTGGCTGTGTTGGTAGAGAACGCCACATATCAGCAAAGGATTGAATAACTCTGAACTGACATGAAAATGAAATGAAATGTCACGTTTAGACGTAGTAGGCAGAAATATGGAAAGGACTGCACTATCTCTCAGACAAAGCGGAGCGCCATTTTTGCAAGAGTGAAAGCAGGTCTCAGAAAAATATTTCGAACAAAGCAGACTTGTTTCATTGGGTACATAATTCTCATTTTCTGTAGCCACAAACCATTTCTGTAGGAATACTTGATTTTTATAGGAAATTTGTGGATGAAGCGTTCTGTTATTTTCTATAGCATAACTCATGAATGAACATTTATTATTTTTTGATATAAATTTATTGGCCCCCCGCGCATGGTGCTTGTTTTCGTGATTTTGACGTGCTGGATTGCTTGATTGATATGTTTTGTCAATGGAGCACAAGCATCCCAGCACGTCCAAATCACGACACAAACACTTGTATTTGTGGCATTACGTGTGAAATGAGCGCTGCACTTCTCGAATCTTCTTTGCGGAACATTAGACAAATTCTGATTTGTGTTCTCCAGAGATGGAATGCTTCCTTGCGGTAATTGTACGTTGATTTCCGTTTCAATAAGGCATCCTTCTAAGAAATGCTCCGAGCATAATCTCATACTCTTCAGGGACTAGAATTCTGAACCAAGGTTCATATTTTTCAACCATGACTGCAATAATTCTGTTTGATCCCATGGAAATCTATAATAATTACTTGTCAAATTTGTTTGCAGGTTAGGAGATATATTTGTTCAAAATCTATTTTGTCTTCAGGCGTCGAACTATCATTCAGCATGAGGGCACAACATAACCTGAATAAACGTGAATTACATATTATTTTAAACTCTCATTGTATTTCAGTTCGATACTTACTTATGGAAAGTTCTGCTCCTGCCAGTCTCTGCTCGTTTGCCACAATAACAACATTCCATTAGCATTATGAAATGTATTATTCAATACTGAAAGATTTAACTGAGCCACGCAAAGTCAAAGTAGCAGCGGACAATGGGTATGTTCGACTTAACGGCCACACCCCGTCGCCATTTCCATTTCAAATGCTCCCAAGGATTCCTGCGTATACACTATCCAGTGTATATTAGAGATCAGTGGTTTTGGGAGGACGTGAAATAGTATGACGTAATAAGACTCACAGAAGCGTAAATAACAAAAGCAGAATGAGAAGTGTGGAAATAGAAGATGCCAAAAGGATGGGTGTGGAAGTGCCAGGAAGCGGAAAACGGAGAAGAAGAGAAGAGCGAAAGGAGGGGTGTTAATGGGAGTAAGACCGGCAATAGCAGGGTACGAAGAGAATGATAAGAACGAGGAAAAAAAGATGGCTAGAGAAAGTGATAGGAGAAAAACAGAAAGAAGGGAAATTATTAATCGGAGGAGACTTCAACGCTCGAATAAGGGAAAGAGGAGGCAGCGAATAACGTATCATAACGAATATTGCTAAAAAAATCAACAAGGAAGGAGAAGAACGAACTGGGGCGGTGAAATGAAAAATACGGACGATTCTAAACGGGAACGTAAAAGAAGACGAGGAAGGAGTGACATCGTAAGAGAAGGGGAACGTTGAAACAACGATGGATTACCGCATCGTAAACGAGGAGACATGGGAAGATATAGAGAGAATGTGTAGTGTTACACGACGTGCCCGTATGTATGCCCAGACCACTGCGTGGCTACGAATATATGATGACAAAATTCATCACATCGTACACTGTCGTGTGTAACTATAACGACGTGCCCGCATGTGGGCCGGGATTGCTGCGTGGCTATGACCAAACCATCACACATTTGGAAGTAAATTGGTGAAACCATTACTCGTAATACCAAATGAGAAAGGGAGGGGCGTTCCGAGTTCCGTCATACTTGCCTCTTTCTTTCTTTCAGGACCATCGACCGAACGCCTGTCATATTATTTCGTATATTCAACGATATTCAACATATATCTCGCAGACTTGAAGCAGACGATGAGAAGAGGACAGGATGGAGGGTGGTAATAGGGACAATGGAAATATAGACACTGAGACACGCGGATGATGTAGTGCTGACAGCAGAGGATGAAAGTGGGATGGAGTAGATGATTGAGAGGGCAGATAAGTATTTCAACAAGATGAAACTGGTAGTGAACAAAGAACAAACAAAGATAATGATAGGTAGTGAAGGAAGGGGGGGGGGGGGAAGAAGACAAAGATGGCGGTGGGGTGAAGACGAGATGGGAGAAGTAGAGGAAATGAAGTACCTGGGGTATATGCTAAGCGGAACGAATAGGGAAGGGCTGCATATAAAGGAAACTATCGGGAAAACGAGGAAAGTGATAGCGGTACTTTGGGGAATCGGAGAGAGAAGATTCAGGAGTGACACAGACTGAAGGATGAAGATGTTTGAAGCAGTGGTAAAGGGGATACTCACGTATGGAGCAGAGATATGGGGCTACGAGGAAAAGGAGGATATGAAAAGGATACAGGAAAGGTATTATAGATGGATGCTGGGATTGAAGAAAACAACACCAGGCTACATAATAAGATAGGAGCTGAAGAAAGATAAGATGAGAGTTAGAACAGGAAAGAGAGCAGTAAGATACGAGCAGAAGATAAGAGCAGACGAAAAAAGGAAGTTGGTAAGAGAGTGCTGGAAGGAAAGAATGAAGATGGAGGAAAAAGGAGATGAAATCGAGTGGGGAGAAGAAAGGAAAAGGTAGACGTGGAGGTGCGGAATAGGAAAAGAGGAATGCGAAAGAATAAGAGAAACAGGAGGTATGATAGAAGCTAGAGTAATTGAAAGAGGCAAAGAGGTACAAGAACAAGAGAGAATGGACAAAGTGTGGAAGTCAAGGAGTATGCGGAGGTACAAAGTGGTAAAGATAGTAAGGAAATCAAGATATATGAAGGGAAAGCGACGGAGAAAAGAAGAAGTTAAAACGGTAGCCAGGCTGAGATGCGGGAATGAAGTGAGAGGATTGAAATACTGGATGAAAGAGAAAAAACGAAGATGCAGAATGTGCGGGGAAGTGGTAACAACGCTAAAACACTTGACGGGGAGGTGCAGAAGAATAGACGGAATTAAAGCGAAAATATAAGAAATAATGAGCGAGGAAGGACGAGGGCCAGAATGGAGATAAGCGCTAGGGAAAAGGAGAAAAAAGGTGGAAAAAGATCAGAAAGAGCACTGGGAAAACGAGAAAAAGAAGCAGAACGGGACGGGAGGAGGATAAGACAGACGAGAGAGGATGGGACGAAACGACGATAAAAGACGTACAGCTAACACTGGAAGGTTCAGCAAACAATAAACAATATTATGAAATTCCAGATTTTGAGTTATGATTAGAAAATAGTGTAATGTACGATGTCGTTGATTTTCTCGACTGAGGATTTTCGATATTTGATTTTGATTTTTGACACGTGATAGTTTGATTTTTGAAGTTGCTGATCTTTTTCCACTTTTACATATCTACATATTGGATTATGTTGATTTATTCTAAGTAAGATCATAAAACGACTGTATAAATAGGATAAGAAAAGTAGATGAGAGAAAAGTGATTTGTAACGCTGAAAGGCAAACCAAAGAAATAAAATTTATTATAAAATAACAAATTCATCTCCAAACTCAAGTTGTTAACAAATAATTTATTTAATTTAATGCAACTGTTTATCGAAATTACTTTAAAATCTTTTTTTTCAGCTTTAATGGTCAATATCTCATGAACTATTACATATGTGACAATATCTCTTCAGTTACTTTTCATTTAACGTTTATTAATAAGCAATTTGAGCTTTTAGATTTATTGTTCACTCTAATATGTTTCAAAAAATGTCGAGATCATTTTTCGTTTATAAGAAGCTCAGGCTGATAAATTTTCAAAAAATTTGTTAGTTACCATATTTTTATCCGTGTGTCGAAACATAATAGAGTAAACATTAAATCTAAAAGCTCAAATGGCTTATTAATGAACTTAGAATCAAAAGTTACTGAAGTAATGTTGTCATCTTTGTAATAGTTCGAGAGATATTGAAGCATCCAAGCTGAAAAAAAAAATTCGCACGGTAATTTTCATAAACAATTGCAATAAATTGAATAAATAATTTGTTAACAGCTTGAGTTTTTAGGTAAATTTATCCTTTGATTGATGGAGAATAAATAAGTCCCCTGTCCTTCTATCGTATCTCCATTAGTTTATGAATTATAGTCATTTGAAATTGCAAATTTTGAATTTCAAAAGATGAAAAACCAGGTGAAAATGATGGAGTTACCAAGAATGGTGCTTATAAAGTTTTCAAAATAGCTCTAAGGAAAGAGAAAATCTCAGATTTATGGTTCAACAATTATCATACCTGCAATGCTTCAGTTCGAGCAGAAAAAAATTGTTGATTAAGTATCGCATAACTAATTGAAAAATCACGCTGAAAAAAATTCCCGGCGGATTATTGTTCGTTCTTCTATCCAATAATTACCTGAATTTGTTTGTTTCTTAATTTTCCTATTTAATGAGTTCAAATGAATTTTATTGTTAGTGTCCGAAGTGGGCGTGGCTTGCGAAAGCCACAGTAACCGTTTTCGGCCGTATTTTCGTCCCGCAGAAAAAATCATAAATATTGGTCCTACAGTTCCGGGAGTCGGAACATTTTTGTGAAAAATTTCGTCCTCTTTTTGAATTCATTATCGCATTTTAAAAATCTATATTAGTTTTTGAGTTATTTGCAAAAAACAAAACCCCATTTTTCATAGTAAATTGCTTATCATTCATGCAATTTTTCCGAGCGGTACTTGATTTTTTTTAAAAATCATCTACACGCGATTCCGCGTCGAATGACACCTCGTTCATATTATTCCGAGTCTGCGTAAAAAAGTTGGTCAAAAAGGCACTTGTTGAATAGACTAATTTCCCCCTCTACTCTACGAGCTCGCGCTCGGCCCCCGGTGGCTCCGAGACTTTTCCGGGAGCCGCTGAGTTGGCCGTCCCTGATCTCACCCACTAGCACAGAGCTGTGTTACTATTTCACTACACACGGAGTGTGTTGCAATATCACTAATTTTGTGTAAAAAAAGTTGTGAACATAAATTTTTGTGTTAAATTTAACGGAAATTTGATTACTGTGTAGCTATTCATTACCACGAACGAATATTGAGTCTTTTTTCCACCAAGAAGATCGAACTCCGTACGATCGAAGTCAAACGTATCCTCGAACGACTATGTATGCGATGAATCGCGTTGCAAATGATACTCTTCTCGTAGAGATACTCGAAGGTCTCCGTCCATTATGTAATCGACAAGCATGAGTTAGGCAGGTAGCGAGGACTTGTTTGTCAGTTTTTGGCGAACATGGTTCGGATCTTCTTCAGTGTGTTGAAGAAAGCACACGTCAAACTTGATCGCTCAAAAGAACGGTTGCGGGTTCATAGTTACATTGATATAATATTGAAACTATGACACCTTTGCTGAAGATTCTATCAAATATTCATATTACTGTTATTCATGCTGGCCGTGAAATTCGCTGAATACCTGAGAATATGATTTTACAGCGCTAAATATTCGTGTCCGAAATTCCCCGCTATCAATTTTTGGATCTGCCATATTACCATATAAATCTGGATTTATTAAAATTTATAAATATTTTCTAGAATTTGTTTGTTTATAAATATTTTTCGGTATTATTTATAAATAAACGAATTCTGAAAAATATTACTTTTTTCGACAACTTTCGTGATTGGGGAATATGAATAGGTATAAATAAAAAACGAGTTGAGAAGAATCGTAAAAAATTTGTTAGTAAAATTGTCATTCCGTAACGTGCCAACGTCGCGAAATTACAAAATAAACCGACCAAAACGAATCGAAACAACTTTGAAATCTGTAAAAAAGCGTTCCGAATTATCTGTTTGCAATTAAATCGTTGTTCAACATCACCACAACGACTCGAATATGAAAGGGTGTAGATTCTTGGCAAATTAGCACTGAACCTAGGACACGATTAAAGTATAAAATCTCCGCAAAGAAGACGAAGATAATGTGGCCAGGCCACGAGATGATAGATATTCGCCTGTCTGCGCCGTCCATACAATCATCCGAGTACCAAATTCCGTGAGGCTGTCAACCTTCGCTTCAGTCGGGAGTGCGCGTTGCCCGTTGAAACATCAGGGACCGATCTTCGCGAGTCAGAGCAACGTGAGGATAAAATACCATCGAAGGGCTGGATTTCGCATGGCAGTTGCCCTTCCGTTAACGCTTTCTCGTCTCAAAGGTGAGCCGATTCAACAGAAATAGCCCACATCGCGAATTATTTTGCGGAACTACATACTCGATCATCGAGATTTGTACCTAGTATATTATTTTGTCGAAGATGTCGGACAAACGATTTATTATCGATCGATGTGTGATAGAAATTGAATTTTGTTGAGCCGCGAATTTATCCCGAGAGAAAATCCCACGCTATTTCACAGTAGAAATGAGGTGCAAGTTCGACAGTCGTTGAATCGTTATTTACAGGCTGATGCCCTGTCCAATGTAAGCAACTCGCGCTTGCCGTAATCGCAAGATCAATGAATCTTCGCGAAGGGACACGTTTGCGAGCGACGCGAAGTTCGTTCGTGTTTACAAACGCAAGTGCGATATTTCGAAAATATATCCTCAACGGTTTTGCGACCTGCGACCGAGTCCTATTTCACACTGTTGCATGAAACTTATGGAGGAAAAAACAAAAAAAAGGTTTAAAAAAATACGTTCCGAAGAATCGTTGCATTTTTCCGAACTGGAAATGAAAAAGATCACAGAATGTTAGATTCTCGCTGAAAGGTCGACTAAAATTGAAGCTCTGGCGCGAATTTAATTTCATTCCGTGTCGTGGTAGCGATTGAATATTGATATTTCGTCGGGAAAAAGCAGTGGGAAAATCGTGGAAACAAAGCAACGAAGGGTTTATAGAAGTAATTGAAAAGTATCGATCGGAAAGAAGTGTTGGAATATAAAGAGAGTTGACAGTTCTCGTACAAGTGGAATAATAATTAAATTGCCTTGTTTGTTGCGAGGAATTAATAAGCTCGGAACTTCGAGTACATTTCAATGAAGAATAAGCCAGCCTTGAGGCTGCGATGTCTTGTTCGTAATTATCACGCGTCACCATCGAGAGTCGTAGTCGAGTGCAGCTTTCGAGCTTTACGGCAGATAAATTGAATCTAGTTAAGATTAGTTTTCTCACAAGTATGCGATGGGGATCTGGTAGAATGGAGCGAGGAGCCTCGCTGACTAGTTGAGTCCATTCGAAGTTCACTCAAGTGATTAAGTGGGGTTGTGTGTGCAAGAGAGTGCCGCGAGATTCTTCAACGAAGGCTCGTTCACGTGAGCTCGAAATGCTCGGGTGCACATCGCGAAGCACGTTTTCGAATAAAAATGCCTAGATGTAGGTTCGCAACGATGATTCAAGTTATCGATGGAAATACTGCGACGCGATGGGCTTGCACGCAGCACGAACGTTGCAAGCTCGAATAGATATGGATATGGACGAATTTGGTCGTCCATACAGACTAGGGATGTAACGAATGTTCCGTTTCCCACATTCGCGAATGCGAATGAAAAGTAGGGTAATGTTTTTCGAGCGTATGTATGTATGTATGTCTGTACGTATGTATGCGAGGATGTATGCATCTATGCATGTATGCATGTATATATGTGTGTGTATTCACTTTTTTTTCATTTATTTCGGGTGAAATGAGAGGGTGGCACCGTTGAAATTCCGCCGAAGGGGTTTGAAGGACCACCGTAGTATGTATGCCTAATTCTTTGTCATACCCTACAGCCTAAAACATTTGACGGATTTCAACTTGTGCTCCCTTCAAATATTTTCCTAAGGGATCGCAATGACCTTCTACTTTCAATCGATCAATATTGATCGATAGATGTTAGTATCGAAAAATCCCGTTCGATTATAACCGGTTTTGAAAGATATCTGTTGCGGATCCATACGAGCTCAGTTAAATTTATCATTTATCGAAACTATGTATGGTGTTTGTTTGAGGAAAAAGTATTGCGGCACTTCTCGAAGAGATATAAAAGACCACGAAATATAGATAATCGTTTATGAGAAGACTCTAGAAGTACGCCAAATAGAACGCGACCTGACTCTAATCCTTCAAGGAAGGTTTCATTATCCAGCGTGCGTAAATAAGTAAGAAATAAGAGCCAACTAAATTGTATTGAACTGTGGAAGGTACGTAGAGCGACACAGGAAAAGCGGTAGGCTAAATCGAGGAATCTTTAAGGATATTAAAAATCACGTAAAAAAAAGAGAGGCGACATTCCGCCGGTCAAATCCTATGTGCGCGCGACAGCGCGGCCGTGAAATCGTTCTTCGTGCTCGGAAGGTGGCAATGCCTCTCCGGGGCCAAGATCGACTCCGATAGAGATAATTACTTACGTGTTTTGAGAGTCGGATGTGCACAGGTGTGCAAACTCCTGGGGCCGCCAGATTGCTCGGATTGGACCGCGGAATCGCGCGTCAACGGAAATTGCTAGAATTTCGCGGTCGCGAAGAGATAAACAGAGGTTATCGGTCGCAATCGCGATTAATGAGAGTACGTATCTAAGCATGTAAGAAAGGGATTATCGAGGAACATCAAACAGATCGAGAGTAGGGGGAAATCGTGAGGATTCGTCACGGAATTTCACCGCGCGACGATCACTCTTCGTTCGCCTTTCCTTTCGACTACACTGATTGGTAAAGAATATAATAAAATTGTGCTACAGTACGGAAACTACGAGCAGAACTACACCATCATTTTGGCCTTCCCCGACTCCCAAGTCTAACCGTTACAATATCACTGCGAATCGCGGGTATATCATGAATCGTTCAATCGAAAGCGGAATAGACGTCGATTAATAGAAAGAGGTCTAGAAGTTTCCGACGCCAAAGTAAGATCAGATGCCAGGTTTTGTACGATAATCTAGCAGGTCTATGATACAGCGGAGCCAATTTTTAAAAATTCCTATTGGGACAAGAAAGGGATCAACACAATGTCGTATCTACTAGGACCTACCTATGTGCTCATCCCAGTCTATAAAGCGCAACAGGCGAAATTTGTTGAAATTTTCAAGGTCAAACGATCTAATGAAAAGTTATGAACCGTGTTTTTCTTAAAAAACATTAAAAACTCAGTTGTTGCTGAAAGTGTATTGATGTATTATTAATATAGGGGAAGGTCGTCAGAGTTGGGCCACTTTTTGATTATTGTCTAATTAATGTTAATAAAATAACGTAATTAATAAGACGGATTCGCGGAGCCCTTGTTCGGCCTGGACTACTGTTGTACGTAATAATAATAGATAAGCTTAATTTTTTTTTGCAAAATGAGCCACCCTCTAAATCGGCGCCGCCGCGATGTTCGCGCACAGAATCGAAGTCGCACCTATGCTGGCAAATCATCTCGTCACATCGTTGATCGGACTAGAGGTGCGAAAAATACTTGAGACGTATAAGTTGCATACAGAATCGATATTGAAAAATGGGTTAATATGGTATATCATTTCTGAAACAAAAACAATTCCAGAAAATATTTCTATGGGTATACAACCACTATAGAAATTTTCCTATGGGGGCACGCGCGCCACTGCCCCTATGTAGTCTGCGCTCGTGCTATGGTATGGCTGGTGAATGCTTGAGCTCGCATGTAAATTGAGCAAGGGAGAAAAATCCACTAGTCCCATCTTCTTACCTAGAATGTACGTTGGACGCCCTGTTCCTAGTTTGTTGAATTCGACAGCATGGAATAGTGGACTTTGAACCATAAGTACATGCAGTTTCGAGTGCGATGATGAATTATAATCATATCGCTTCCATGCCGAACGAGAATATTGTTTGTTTTACTAGGTGGACGAACATTATAGTTGTAATAATCATAGGTCATTCGTTCGGTCTATCGAAGAAAAGAAATTCGTTCAATGTGATTTAATTACACGCCGAGAATTAAGGTGGTTCCTCCGTAAAGGAGCGTATTACGTGGTGGCAAGCATGGGCTCAAAGTAAAATTGTGAATATACGTATAATTATCACTAAATCCATACGAATATGAACTATAAATGTGTTATGAATAATATTGTACTCGGTAATGATGAATTAGACGAATAAACGACGTTGTACGATATTCCGGCGCCTATCATAAGACGCGTCCGGTGTACGTTTTCCTTACTTTATCGTGGAATATTTCTTCAGGATTTCCGATAACCATAGTTCGGTTGGTCATCTATATAATCCTTATATTTCAAACTACGTATACGTCGTTTTTTATGTGAGTCGTAGCTCGTTCTAGGTGCGCAACATTCAATTATAATTTTGACAATGGCTAATCGAGCACAACTTTCTTGTTAAAAAGTTCACTTTCATCGTATTTCAACATCATTCATTTCTCCATTTGCCCGATAAGTGACCCTGAAATTTTTTATACGTAAGCTACTTTACTTTTTAAACAATCACTCCAAATTCAGTAACTCGCGTAAGAACTACCCCAAGTCGCGAGTTTCGAACAAGTTCGTGTGTCAGTCTGAATCGAGAGTTCAGAATTCGTCGGTTGTCTGATAAGATTATTTCATAAATATTCCGACAAACTTCTCTTGAACGTGGTATATCACTGTAAGTGTAGCTCCTGTGCGTCAATCAGATCAGATGCCTGGCAACCAGGATCCCAGGACCGAAGCTTCGACTAAAGCTACCTTCGGCCACACATTCGGCTTCGGTCAAAATCAGACGATCATTTGACCGAAGCCGAAGTTTTGTATTTGCTAATCGAAAATGAATGAGCTACTACGGGAGCGGAGCTTGCGTGTCACCGGCACGCTCGTACATACAGGTCTGGAAACTCCGGTGGTGGTGCCGGTGTCATATACTGAGGCAAAATCGGAGTGTCCGATTTGCGGCCGCTAGGTGCGGCCTATAGTAGGGATCTATTCTGATATATCTATGAAAATATATTAAACCCCTACTTTGCAGCGAACCTTGCGGGCGAAAGCTGAACAGATGAAAGTTGCCTCGTTAAGTGGGTCCTTCCCCACCACCGAAAAACGGCGGACATGCTAGACCTATATGTACGACCGTGACCACCGGCAAGCAACGTAAAGCAAAATATTTTTGTGCACACGCCGTGCCATTTATATGAATTGTTGTATTTGTAATTTTAAATATTGTTGCGTCCAAGAAACGAAATCCAGGATTGTTAATCAATTGTTAATGAATCTTCAAAATAAATTATTCTAGTTCAATTACGGCTGTTGATTTCGAATTGTTTTCTTCTCTTTGATCATTGCATAATATAAATAACAGCATTTAATTCTTCTAAAATGCATTGCTTAGTGATACTATGTTATATTATTATTTTTTATTTCTCTGATCGTTAAACAAACAAATAGACACGTGCGAAACATTTTTTTTTCATAATAGTGCATTTCAGAAAAAGTTACAAACTTAAATGTTATACATGGGGAGTTCCACGCCAAATCGGACGGTATGGAGAATTTGAATCTTCGA
Source organism: Arge pagana (assembly GCA_963969455.1). Lineage (NCBI taxonomy): Eukaryota > Metazoa > Arthropoda > Insecta > Hymenoptera > Argidae > Arge > Arge pagana. The sequence continues at coordinate 13,611,277 of OZ018310.1, read as the reverse complement.
CTTCCTTTATTTTTCGTTATTTTCGAGTACTCATCCGAAAACTCTCTCTCGTGAAGTTTGTAATTGTTTTGATCCCTGATTCAAAGGACGCTTTTTGCGGACTTTCGCTCATAACTTTTCCGAAAATAATCCAAATTCAACCTTTTCTTTGTTGAAATTTTTGTTTTCTTACATACTTTTCAGAAAAATATAATAAAATTATTGAAAGTATTTTTATTTGCGAATTTTGGGTTTGCAAGTTTTAATTTGTTTTCTGAGACTGTACGTATCTTCGATTTTTTTGATGATGTTTTAATTCAAACTTCCATTCATTCTATAGCTGTCAAAACCAAGTTGACACTGGGCCTGTTCCGATCCAAGCGATTCATCTTACGGTTGTAGAATAATGTAGGGGGCAGCGCGACGACTCTCGGAGTCGTTTTAGGAAGTGACGGGTTCAGTTGTAAGTCGAACGAATAATTGGAGAGAAATACAGATGGTTTATTAAGAACTGGCCGTACCCCACAGCCGTACAATAGATTATTAATGCGACTCTACTCGTGTGACTCTATGATTGTCGTAAAGGTACGATATCTATTGACTGATAGAGTATACGTTAAGCAGCGACCGGTCTTAGCGGATGTTAGTTGAAGACCGATCTGGATGTTACGCGACAATTGTTCAGACATGACTGTCCGTCGCGATTGCTAGGTGATGACTGCCTTCGCGGTGCCGTCGCACATTGGTACGAATCTGCTAAATACGCGCGCAGAATTCACCAGAAGCTGAATACCGGAAATGCTGCAGAAATCGAGGTGGTGCTCTAAGTTTCTTGGGTCGCTAAATTCGAATTTGATATTAAAATTTAAAAATTCAAATTGGTGGGTCAAAATAGCAGGATGATATCACAAAAACTCTTTCAAATTGAATGAGCATTCGGTTTCATGTATTTTTAGGGTCACTGATTCAGAATTTCAACTCGAAAATTCAAAATTCAAAATGGTGGACTCAAAATCACAGGTTAGAATATCAACGACTCGTTCAAACATATTTGATTCAGAGTATTTTATATAATTTAATCCACAGATGATTAACGTGTGCTCGCCACTTGTTCGTCTTTAAGAAAAATGCTGCACACGTTTGGCTTGAAACACTGAATGCAAATTTGTAAGAACTGTGTCTACAAAATATATTACAAATGCATAGATCACCGACAGGGCCGCGCGTAGTGCGGCAGCGAACGGGAGGACAGGACGCGGTAAGTTGCAACGTCTTGAAGGTATTAAAAATTCGCCAAATCAAGGCTTGTTGATATTAGCGAGTGAAACCCCTTTTATCACATTACAGACGAGTGATTCTTCCAATTCCAAAAATTTTTACAATCTGACCTGATACATCTCGAAAGTTATGGACTTGATTAAATCAAGGTTCGAAATTTCATTGCGGAAAAATGTCTACCTTGGAATGTAATTTTTTTCACTAGAAAATATGTAAATTGACCAGATAAAAATATTTAAAAAAACACTACTTTTTTTGGAATGGACACTTTTTTCCAATATTTCATTACCGAGCATTTTTATTATAATTGTTGCTGTACGGAAGAGGTTTGTTGAAACGGCATGTATATACACTTTTCTGTCTCTTTCCACTGCCCATAATTGACCTACTAATATAAAAGATCATTTGATTTTCATGACATTATTGATATTCTGCGCGCGTATTCGGCAGTTTCGTACCAATGTGCGTCGTCTAGCCCTCGACGGTCCGCGTAAATATTCTTTGCGTTCGCGAACGATTCATCTGGCATCCGGCCTAGACAGGTACAGCCGTGCACCAACATGCACGTGCCTGCCTGCTTTTGTCCATATCGGCGGAAAGCGAGCTAGTGCATCCGCCGGTCGCTCCGTGAGAGCCCGAATCTACCAGATTCGTCGTTTCCATTTGATTCATCCATCGATAGTAGTCCGATCGTGGGAACAACGGACGGAGTCCGTTCGTAACAAGTCCTATGATGATTACTATTTTATTTCTATTTTTAAAGTAGTTTCAATGATGGTTAATGTCCGAGATTTTTTTTCAAAAGGACCCCGCACAAACCGTTTGGGGAAAAAACTTTCTGTCGAATTTTTCTAAACTTTGGAAAAATGTGGTGTTACGTCCACGTAACTTTTACAAATAGTTCTCGCGCCTCACTCCATAAAATTTCGAAATTCAATATGCCTTCTAGCAAGCACGACTGCAGCGTGTTGATTGCTGACGTCAGAAGCGTAAGAAACCGCTTATCGCATGGAACTTTCCATAAACCAAGCAATAGGAGAACATCCTCCCTTAGACTAGGATACGCCCCACCATGCGCCTTCCGCACTTGGTGAAAATCTTGCGATGAGAATCGCTGCTGTGTCCAGAATAATCTTGGTGGAGGGGATAGATTTATCGCTTTTTCGGGTATAAATACGAGGCAAAAATCAGGCAAAGTCGTCATTTCATTTTGAGAGACTTCTCGAAAGGTTGGCCAATTCTATATCCTCTGAATCCTACTAAATCTCGAACGACAAGAATATTCTAAGTCTTTACTTTGAATTATTCTGAATTCTATATCCTCTGAATCCTACTAAATCTCGAACGACAAAAATATTCTAAGTCTTTACTTTGAATTATTCTACAAATTCCAATTTCAAATCACGAACTCGAATATTATTATAATCCTAGAGACTCTGAATCACGAAGCCTGAAATCCGACTCATATCTAACAAGGAAACCTTCCGAACCCGAACTCGCCGATTTCGATGATCTTGATATATGTTGTAGAACATCGAAAAATAAGAGACATATATTTTTTTATACGTGCTCTTAAGCCCGTTTAGATGTGAAATCTACCCTCAAAGTTCACTCTTAAAAAGTCTTTTTTCGAAATATCTCTGCTTCTAATTGGTATTCCGCGACGGAACCAATTAGAAAATGCTCTTTGCGGCGATGCGAAGCTACTAGACATTGTGATGCCCACGAGGGTTGCAACCCCTATTTTTTATACCGGAAAAACCACATTTTTCGAAGATATTTTCGTTGTACTGATTCGAATATTGACTTGAAAATTGAAAAATAAATATTCTGGGCGGTGAAATGGAGTGAATGAGTTGACGTATTCAAGGATTTCGCGTTAACCACCCCCAAACACGATTACTACCCCTTCAGACATTGGTCATCTGCAATAATGAAGAAAATGTTTCTCTCAAGAGAAATACGAATAAGATATGTTTTGAGAGACACATATTTTGTTATATGTGCTCTCAAGCCCGTTTAGGGGGTGAAATCTACCCTCAAAGTTCACTCTTAAAAAGTCTTTTTTCGATATATCTCTGCTTCCAATTGGTATTCCGCGACGGAACCAATTGGGATATGCTCTTTGCGGCGATGCGAAGCTACTAGACATTGTTATGGCCACGAGGGTTGCAACCCCTATTTTTTATACCGGAAAAACCACATTTTTCGAAGATATTTTCGTTGTACTGATTCGAATATTGACTTGAAAATTGAAAAATAAATATTCTGGGCGGTGAAATGGAGTGAATGAGTTGACGTATTCAAGGATTTCGCGTTAACCACCCCCAAACACGATTACTACCCCTTCAGACATTGGTCATCTGCAATAATGAAGAAAATGTTTCTCTCAAGAGAAATACGAATAAGATATGTTTTGAGAGACACATATTTTGTTATATGTGCTCTCAAGCCCGTTTAGGGGGTGAAATCTACCCTCAAAGTTCACTCTTAAAAAGTCTTTTTTCGATATATCTCTGCTTCCAATTGGTATTCCGCGACGGAACCAATTGGGATATGCTCTTTGCGGCGATGCGAAGCTACTAGACATTGTTATGGCCACGAGGGTTGCAACCCCTATTTTTTATACCGGAAAACCACATTTTTCGAAGATATTTTCGTTGTACTGATTCGAATATTGACTTGAAAATTGAAAAATAAATCTTCTGGGCGGTGAAATGGAGTAAATAAGTTGACGTATCCGAGGATTCCGCGTTGAGCACCCCCAAACACGGTTACTACCCCTTCAGACATTGGTCATCTGCAATAATGAAGAAAATGTTTCTCTCAAGAGAAATACGAATAAGATATGTTTTGAGAGACACGTATTTTGTTATATGTGCTCTTAAGCACGTTTAGGGCGTGAAATCTACCCTCAAAGTTCACTCTTCAAAAGTCTTTTTCCGATATATTTCTGCTTCTAATTGGTATTCCGCGGCTATGATATTGCTATGATACGATGCGGCTGGTGTAAGAAATCATTATGTTTCAAACATTTCTATGAAGATTACCATAATTGTCATGAATTTATAGAATAATACACTTTAAATTGAGAATTTGAAAAATATTCATCCGCTATAGAATTTGTTCTAGTTTTTTGTATTGAAGTTTTCTGGGTCAATACATATGCAGCTGAACCTGATTTCCATGATTGTTGAAATAAAAAATCAAAAATGAGACCTGTGAGCACTTTACTTTGAAAAAACCAAATTGATTTCGAATATTTTGAGTATTTTTATATGTACATAATATAAACACGATTTTCCGAAGTTGATAACTTCTTGATTACCACGAACAGCATTCTGTTCAATGATTTGTTGGTGCTTCAACAGGATCAGGAAAATGATGCTGTATTGTATCTTCAACTATTTTTGCTGCGTGATCTTTGTACTGTTCTTGAAAATGTAATATCTCTCCAATAATCATATCTACGTCATTGAAATCATTTGTGGCACTTATCAGTATATCCTTAATCGATTCTGCTAACTCCATTTCTTTATGATTGGCCGTTCCATCTTGTATTCGAATATTTTGAAAAAACGCGGATAATAAATGTATAACAGTCTAAGGATTGATTCTCATTGTTGAGTCCGGATGGAGGAACAAACCTACTCAATGCTTCTAAAAGACTACACTTATTCCCGAGCATGGAGTTTCACGACATATATACACGACCGATGAGTTACGAAACGAATAATCGGTGATAAATAGTATCGTAAAAAATTATCGGACGAAAAGACGAATTGATGGATTAAAAAGTCACTCGCGAATTATAGTTTATCTTGACCAAGGTGATCCATTTTAGGATAAAATTATTGCCTCGTGATAAATGACTTCAAATATAAGATATTCGATATGTCAATTCATATCGTATTCGTATTTCTCTTGAGAAAAACATTCTCTTCATTATTGCAGATGACCAATTTCTGAAGGGGTTGTAACCGTGTTTGGGGGTGCTTAACGCGGAATCCTCGGATACGTCAACTTATTTACTCCATTTCACCGCCCAGAATATTTATTTTTCAATTTTCAAGTCAATATTCGAATCACTACAACGAAAATATCTTCGAAAAATGTGGTTTTTCCGGTACAAAAAAAAGGGTTGCAACCCCCGTGGCCATAACAAGGTCTAGTAGCTTCGCGTCGCCGCAAAGAGCATTTTCCAATTGGTTCCGTCGCGGAATACCAATTGGAAGCAGAGATATATCGAAAAAAGACTTTTTAAGAGTGAACTTTGAGGGTAGATTTCACCCCCTAAACGGGCTTAAGAGCACATATAAAAAAATACGTGTCTCTTATTTTTCGATGTTCTACAACATATATCAAGATCATCGAAATCGGCGAGTTCGGGTTCGAAAGGTTTCCTTGTAAGACTTTTCTCGTCAAAGTAATTGATATTTCATTTTTGTACGCAACTCGCATTCAACTAAAATACAAGTTACATTGTTCTCCATTTGAATTGTACTTAGCAAACCTACAACCATCGCCAAGCAATCCCAAATCAATCCTTACCTACGTTCGTGCCAGCGTACAACTCGCCCCGCCGGACTGCGCCGCATACTCAACAAGAGTATTACCAATTCACATTATTCCTCACCTACGTTCGTGCCAGCGTATAACTCGCTCCACCGGACTGTGCCGCATACTCAACAAGAGTATTACCAAATCACCTTAATCCTTACCTACGTTCGTGCCAGCGTATAACTCGCTCCGTCGGACTGTGCCGCATACTCAACAAGAGTATTACCAATTCACATTATTTCTTACCTACGTTCCTGCCAGCGTATAACTCGCTCCGCCGGACTGTGCCGCATACTCAACAAGATTATTACCAAATCACTTTAATCCTCACCAACGTTCGTGCCAGCGTATAACTCACTCCGCCGGACTGTGCCGCATACTCAACGAGAGTATTACCAAATCCTATAACGTCATGGCTTTTCCATCATAACTCAACGGTAACGTAACTTCACCAAATAGTTTAATTTCTAGTATATTCTATATTTGAATTAGTGGTGTACCTAGGGCATTGAAACTAACGATAGGCCAGACCTCGGTCTCCGGTGGAGAGGGCGGAAACGTCTTGCCTCAAAACAGAGGTCACATCAAAAGTGTTACGTGTCGTACGTCAGCTTCACAATCTTTGGATTTACAACGCTGTACGAATTCGCGGACGTAACAGTGGTGAGATCAGGTAGATTAAGAGTCTCCATAGGCCCGAAGCTCGCCTATGACTGGATTTCGAGAAATGAGGGTTCAAACACACGCCAAACGACGGATTTCCTTAAATAAATCATTGAATTTTTGGTTCGAGGTCAGCGGCAAAGTCATCATTTTTCGTCCTTCTACTAACCTTGAAACTTTCATCCGGGACATTTCTCGAGATATTGCGTACTCTTCGAGTATTCGAATGTCCAAAGTTGAAACTGGAGGGTACTGCCAGGTTAATTTTTTCAAACTTTAGACAATGTAATACTCGAAGTGTACGCAATATCTCGAGAAATGTCTCGAATAGATGTTTCAAGGTTAGAAGAAGGCTGAAAACTGGTGACCGAGCCACTGGCTTTGAACCAAAAATTCAACTTTTTTTCAGGAGATCCATCGTTTGGCCCGTATTTGAAGTCTCAAACCTTGAAATCTAGTCAGGGGCAATCTTTGGGCCCATGAAGACGCTTAATCTATATGATCTCAGCTACCTTTTCCCAAAGTTTGGAAATATTCGACAAAAAGTTTGTTCTCATCAGATTTGTGCGGGGTCCTTTTGAAGGTTAGAAAAAAATAGTCACTATCATAAGCACACTATCAATTTGATCATAAGATTTGTAGAATCAACTGACGTTCAAAATAAGAAATTATCAAAGAAATCGAAGAGTACATACAGTCTCAAAAACCAGATTAAAACTTACAAACCAAAAACTCGTAAATGAAAATACTTTGAATAATTTTTTTGTATTTATTTCAAAAAAATTATGTACGAGGACAAAGATTTCAACTACAAAAGTTTTCTATTTCGACTATTTTTGAAGAAGTTATGAGCGGAAAACTGTAAAAAGCGTCTTTTGAACCGATGATCAGAGAAATGTCAAGTTTCACCAGAAGAATTTTTGCATGGTACTTGAAAAAATCAGAGAATGAAGGAAATCGAAAATTCAAATTATTCAAACCATCCGCTTTGGCGTGAAATGTCCCATATGCTGAAGTAGGATTTTTAAGGGGTTACGCCTAGCTGGCGGCCAATAAGGACGCGTGTTTTTGTGACTTCGTTTTGGGAAAAGGATTGCAAGTTTCGCACGATTGTTTCTTCCATAGTAAAGGGTGTCTCTCTTACTATGTTTCATAATTTTTATGGTGAAAAAATCACAAATGCAGGTATAATATATTTCCAGGACCGCTGTTCAAAAATGGCCATCCGCGGTGACCGCTGTGATTACAACCCCGATCATCTGAGACCCAAAAATCAAATGAATTCTGCTTTTGTGTCGTATTATCTATCTTTAATCGAAAGATATGATATAATATTAACTTTTTAACTGTAAAAGTCTATATTTCGGTGAAAAAATCAATTCATTTTCCGCAATATGAAGAAAAGTATGCATCGGAGAAGAAAATTCTTCTATTGAGCACTGGCTTCTGATATAAAAAAAAAGAATAAAAAATTTCAATGAAATCGGTCCACTCGTTTTTGAAATATCGTGCTCACCGATTTTGAAAGGCTGTTTTCAAAACGAAAAAAGCGAAAAAACGTTTAAAGTCTAAAGTCGGGCATATACATGGATGCAGTGTGATTTATTACCTCTAAATTGTATGAATCGATGCCCGACCCATGAAACAATCCCTCTGCAGACGTAGCTGCCTCTAAAATGTCTCGAAAACGAAAAATCGATTTTCCGATAATTCTGACTAGGCGTCACCCCTGCATTGAGATATCTAATTTTTTAAACCTTCCGCTTCGGCTTCGGCCGTAGGTGATGGTACTAGCCAAACAATAGGCTTCGGTTTCGACTTGGACTTTGCCCAAAAAATAACCTTCGGTTAGACTCTACTTGCAACACGCGGGGCCGGCTCTTACGAAGTGTAGATGCTGGACTCCAACGGGAAAGCTCACGTTCATAGCATCACGTCTCGGACTTACGAAAGTAAATAAGCAAGGTGATTCCCGCACCGACATTTACCGACCCTACACTTCAATACCCTTCCAGAAGGTTCGAACGTTCGCCACCAGATGACCCTCGGGTTCACCGTTACCGATATCATTTCGCTCGATGGACGGCGCTGTTATCGACATTGACGACGTCACACAACCTTAAATTACCGTTACATACCTCTAGGTTGTTACTACACACCCTTAATTTGATATTCACATGCTCTACCTTACCGACACATGGTGATGATTTATCGATCATAGAATAATTATTAATCCATACCTCCCGCAAGATTTGTTCTTGCATCTCGAACAATAGAGAATTCCATGACATTCTCGTGGCTAGAAGTTACACGCATGCGCATGACAATGATCCTGTTTGAAGTCTCCTCTTGTACAGGATGCGCCAGAAAAACTTACTTATTTGACAGGTCAATAAAAATAAAAGTAGTTCAGTTATTGTTTTAATTCTTTTTTTATTTGAGAATACAATATCGCAATTTTTTTTTCATACATTGTTCAAAATGACATCGGCTAAATGGCGACCCCCGCTGTGTATATACTGATTCAGTCGATTTCTGAAGTTCGTCTCCACTCTTCGCAGCATATCAATCGGTATGTTGGCAATGGTGCCGCGAGTGTTGTTCTTGAGGTGAGCTATGGTCCGTGGTCGATCGACATAAACCAGGGATTTCAAATGAACCCAACAAAAAAATCGCATGGAGCCAAATCTGGAGAGCGTGCCGGCCATGAGAGATCGCCTCTGAGGGAGATGAGGCGGTCCGGAAAATGTTGTCGCAACAAATCCATTGAGCCTCGTGCTGTGTGTGCTGTGGTTCCATCTTACTGAAACCACACGTCCCTAACGTTCATTTCTTTGAGGCTTGGAAGAGAAAATTTCTCGATCATGTTTCTGTAACGAGCTACATTCACGGTGACTGCACGTTCGTTTTCTTAAAAAAAAATGAGGACCAATTATTCCCATTACCGATATCGCACACCACACAGTAACTTGTTCGCAATGAAGTGGCTTCTGGTGAAGTTCACGCGGATTTTCACCACTCCAATAACGCATGTTTTGTTTGTTGACGCAGCCGGAAATGTGAAAGTGAGCCTCGTCACTAAAAAAAAACGACGCGTCTTGAGGCGGGTTGTCAAGCAGTACTTCACATGTATTTTGACGAGCAAAAAAATCGCGTTCAGTTAATTCTTGCACAATTGGAGGTCTTCATGGAAAATTCGTCGAACAGTGGTGTCAGAAATTCCCAGAGCAGCTGAATATTTGCGGGGAGAACGCAGAATTGACTGCCTCACCCTTCCGACATTTTCCGGAGTTCTGGTGGTCCGTTGATGTCGAGTTCTGGGTTAAGTGACACTTCCACACTTCTAAACGAGTTAACCAACGACAGAATCGAATTACGGCCAGAAACGAGTCTGTGCGAAGGAATTTCCAAGCGAGCGCAGAAGGCACGTTGCATAGCAACAAGTGAGCGACCGTTAGAAAAGAAGCTCTCGACGGCGGACGCCCGCTGTTCTCTAGACCAGAGCATCATGGCGACTGACTAGAGAGGGAAACAAACTCGGGGACTTCCCCCTCCAGATGCCCCCCTCCCGCCCCTCTACGCGCCTAACGCCGATCGGGAGTTTTTTCGAATAAGTAAGTTTTTCTGGCGCACCCTGTATATAGAATTCCATAACATTTTCATGACTAAAGTTTCCGCGCATGCGTATCACAATCATTCCGTTTGCATGAGGTAACCTCCTTTTTTTGCTGGAAGCCTCCACGGTCTTGTTAGCGACTCTACTAAAATTTTTGAGATAGGAAAATTTTACATCGTTGATTTTGAATCCCTCATGAAGCGATATAGTATCAAGCTATACTCGACCTACAACGGCTTACAGACATCCATCCGTGGAGGTTCAAACGTACTCTGAAAAATAAGATGTGGATGATGTTTAGATCTTGAAAGAACTACAAGTGAGTCAATATCTTATCGGGCTTAGTGTTGGATTATGATAACACCAAGCACCGTCTGCATCGAACCATCTGCATGAAGCCATCGAGAGTTTCCTAACGAAAAGGAATTATTGTACACCACCGCCGAAGTATAACCTTGAATATTAGTCGGGATGAGACTTGAACCTAAAAATGAAGTTATCTGAAAATTTTATATTCTACCTTCAGCTATGGTTCATCCTTGGAATGTATGGTTATAATGATGCAGACACATGCATATGCAGGCAAAATCATTTTTTCATTCATCAAATGCTTAGAAATGAATTAGGACACGAAATCACGTCCTTGATACATCGCACTCATGGATATCTCGGTTTCTAGAACGATATTCCAATTCTGTAGCAGCTTCAAATTTTGAGCAGCACAGCGGGCATTTCGTAGATCGTGATGCGTACAGCAGATGGTTCCCAGATCCATCAGATCGGTTATTTCGCGGCCAGCATTTTCCGGTAATTCGTACTGTAGGCAATCCTTTTTCTGTGCTCCCTTGACATGGATCTCTGCACTACGATGTGAAATATTTGTAAGAATCATTTTGGTATCGATGGAGGGTATATCACCAAAGTCAATGACTCATCCCGTCGAATGCTGGTAGAAATCGGGAAGTCGATGAATGCTCTTCTTCGTCATCAATAAGAATGAAGGCTAGCTTCTTTACTCTGAAGCGAATCCGCGTTACGTGAGAACGTTGCAAATCAACTTGCAACGTTGCATGAACTCCGTCGTGAACGGGACTGATTTCCATAGCCATGCATGAGAAGCTTTCATACCAAGTTTTCCACCCCACCACTAATGGGATTTTATTCAACAATACCACCATATGAGATCGAGCAGTATTCCGATGTATCGACAGGAAAATTATCTCTCCCTTCGAATTCGAGTCGGATGTGTACCGGTCCAAACTTGAACGACTCGTTCTGCTTTGAACAATCAATGATGAACAGAGGTACGTACTGTAGAAATTCACTCTTCTCCAACAATGGTTCGTGATCCTTACCATAGTAGGATGCTTGAGAATTTGGATATATCTCGTACACTGAAGCATACTGATTGTCACTTATATCCAGATTCAGATTTCCGTATGGATAGCATTGCGTGTTTGAGAACAATTTAACATCGCTGATATTACAATAATCGAAATGGCTGGCATTTTTCGTCGCGTTGTACTTCCGACCAGTTTGGTGTCCGAGCATACCGTATCGAGGCTTCTCCAACTGAGATGACGTCTTGACAGGGCAAACGTGCTTCAAGGTGGTGGGGAGTACGGGATATTCATATAATTCCCAGGTGCGGAAGCTCATGGAAATCGGTGGATCTTCTTCAATAAAATTCAACAACTGCATTTTCCCCTGTTCCGAGAGTTGCTCGTATGGCATGAGTCATTTGACTTCAGCGATCTGAATATTGAATTGTTCATCTGCGGTCTGCTAAATTGCGTTTACATCGCTCTCCGAACGTGTCAAGATTAACTCATGCTTCGCGTTAACGAGGATTTTATGATAATCTTCTGCAAAACTCAACATCAAATTCAGCGGTATACATATATCGAAATAGCCTTCAACAACTGTCAATTCTCGACTTGCAGCCATATCAACCCACCCAGCGTTCTCTAGAAGCCCATTTTGCCCCGGACTGAGAAAAGCATAACCTTTCATAAGACTTATGAGGCCAACGTTCTCCCTCCTATCAATTTCTACGGCATTTAATTCATATCGCAGTTCCTCGAACAAGTAGCCAACAGCGTTGTTGACGAGAGTCGAGGCCGCCGCAGTTCCGTCGGCGTTGGTTAGCCGACCGTACACATGTAGCGAGCTGTTGCTCGGTAGTGAACACAAGTCTTGATGCTGCACGGTAATTCGAATCTCATCGCTGTTTTCGAACAGATTCGTCAAAGATAACGGGTGTCTGAATATTTAATATTTCCCCCTCCATGGTATACAGCATACAAAGCAAATTCAGCAAAATCTACGTTTTACTTTGCGAAAATTCCTTTCCCAAAAGATTTGACCTTGAGACTTAAGGATGTCAGTAGGAGCGCGTTTTAACGTGTTAGCTCGTTGAGAATCGGTCAATGACTGGCTTGATCGCGGCATTGCAATGAACTATCATAGCGACCACCAACCTTTCTCTCATCAACGATTCTCATCATTGAGCTTCGATATGTAATCTTATCGTTACGGTTTCCCCACAAAAATTGACTAAACCACCGTCTTGATCAACGATACGCATTTGAATATGAACTATGGTCCTCGCGGCGAATAGGAGGTGAATGACGTGCGATGATGCTGCAACGATCTTATATCCTGACGGGACGATTGGGAAAAATTCATGAATTGTGTGAACTTGGCGCTCATTGACATAAGCACCTGTTGTATCATTACACTCAACTCGTAACGCATTCACTTCAAGGGTAGTTACCGGTAGGTCGGATTCGTGAATTTCGTTAGCTTGCAGAACGCGAGGAGTGAAACCTAATAGTCCGCCTGAAGAGTCACACGGGTTGAAATTTATAAGACATTGGAATCCGCTCCGCAGAGTATTATTGTTAGGTTTTATGTTGATCGTGATGCCTTTAATCATCGGCACACCATGTACATAGCTTTCAATATCTTCTATTTCATAGCTACCAGTAGGTATGCTCACCACTTCTCCGTCCACATAAAGTTTATTGTGATCAACATTTACATTGGGGATCGAATTGAACGTTTACAATTCAATAAGACCTAGAGTATAATTTTTGTGCGGGGAAAGTTCGATCGGCGGAAGGTATTGCGTCTCGAGGGTAGAAGAGTTCCTCAACATAGTTAGCGTTAATGAATCATCCATGCCTGCGAATTCCAAACTGAGTTCGTGGAACTGTATACTATTGTTATATGGATTCAACTGGTCACAGAGAAACTTGGGTCATAAGTGACCGCGGTCGACCGTGTCATAGTCTTGATATCTTTCATGGTTATATTTGATACTGCTAACTCCAAGGTATCTGATAGGATCCGAAGAAGGTCGAAGATTACCAAAACTATCAAAGTAAATAATTTCGCCAGCAATTTTTTCATACGCAACTCATTGCATGTCAAGGCCATCTCCATCATCTAGATTAACGATTGCCGATTCACGCCTGCGCGGTTCCTTCTTTGGTAGATCATTTCGCATGAAAACACCACGGAAATATGGAATTCTCAAGATGATTGCATACTTTAACAGATCTGCGTTAGTTGACGCCCATTGCGGCAGTGTCACTTTTAGTTTTTTGTCTAATCATATGGTTTTAGGTGGAGACCCGAACCTTTTCTATAGGGATTCGAGCGCAGTCCTTTGCCCAAAACGATGGCTTCGATAGTTTTGTTATGATGTTGACTTTCCTCCGGTTATCGCTGGGCAGAACTGGCATCATTTACAGCCTTAGCAATACCCGCCGCGCCCCCAGCGTACGCACCGGTAGCGCTGAGCTCAACGGAGAGGGTCCGAGGAATGTTAAAAATTCACCAAATTTTTAACGGCAGAGGAAGAATCCTGGGAGTGTGCACTTTACGTTTACCGCCAACCTTTCTCACAGCTCCTCGTGCACCTTTTAATGCCGACTTGATGCGAGTCAGAGCGGTTTTACGCCGAACCACAGAACTCTTGGCTTCGGTGATAACTTTCCTCAACGCAATCTTGAGTTTTCGGACACCCATTCCGAGCTTTACCTTGGCTTTCATCGCGTTCGTTACAGACCAAGCAGCAGCTTTCACACCTAAATTAGCGTTTTCTGTGACAACCCGTCGCCAAGCTTTTTCCAACAATACTGTATCTGTCACGCTTCTAGCTTCAAGGTTTTCTCGATTCTTTGCGTAGGCACTATCGTGTTGCTTGCAGGCTGCGTCAAGGGGATTTATACCAGGATCACCTCGGGCTAATCTCTTCGCTCATTTCATACCGGGATTGCAGTATTGATACCCGGGCGAATGCAATTCTACTGGAAGATTCTTAATAATTTTGTTGAGTAAACCCTTCCCACAGCGACGCTTCTCTTCCGCAGTTCGCTTTCGACTGGTTGCTTTTGCTTTGTACACAATCATTTCAACACCCTGGATGCGACTGCAGATGAGCCTTGATAAACTTGATATTTAAATTCTTTAACTTCAGCTCACTCAACATGAGGTTCAATACGCAGTCGGTCAATATACCTGTAATGAATTTCGATAGATTTGTCCAGCACAGTGTACAGAATGAAAAGTGACACGGTGATTTGCTGCCGAATGCTGTACGTGCGGTATTCTGCGGACCGTCGATCTATGGGAAACTAATGCGCTGCTAACTCTCATAACACATCCGAAAGGATTAGGATTTGAAAATATCTATATCTACTCAAAGTCGTTGAATCAACCAAAGTACAAGTTCCTGGAAAAATTACTCGGATCTACAGATGACGTTAAATATTTTCCATTCAACGAGCATGAACAAGTAGTTGCACCGGATGACGCGTTATCGAACTCGATAATAGTTTTCGACGATATGACCTGTGAGAAGCAGGATAATGTGAGAGCTTTCTCTTGCATGGGTCGACACAACAATGTGGATTGCTTTTATCTGTGTCAAATGTACGCTCGCATTCCCAAACATCTTGTGCGTGACAATAACAATCTTTTAGTTTTGTTCAAGCAAGATGAAATGAATTTGAGACACATATATAACGATCGTGTAAATACCGATATGCCTCACACACAATTCAAAAACTTGTGTTCAACATGCTGAAACAGTGATATTTTATCAATAAAAAAAGTGAGATGAAAGACGGTCGGTATAGGAAAGGGTTTAATAGTTTCGTCAATCTGAACAAGTGATTAATACCATCTGTTCATTGGAGTAAAGTTAGTAGCTTTTCTAACACGGCTTCGTCAACATGCATAGTACGAAAATTCATGAGCAATAAGAAGTCTCGCGGCAGATTGCTCAAGCAAGTGCCGCATTTTAACGAAACATCGAATGATGCAGTCGGATAGAGAGGTTGCCGAGCAGACGATAAGTGATGCTTTCAAGCCAGTTGTTACACCGCTAAAACAATTGCTGAATGTTTCTAATGTTAACCGCTCAATCAAGGAGGAAACTGAATTTTTTGAAGGAAAAACAGAACCAATGGAAAATGAAATCGGGCATACCAATCCAATCAAGGGAGAAGTTCAACCCGTGAAAGTAAAAATAGAACCAATGAAAGATGAAACCGAGCAGTCAAGAGATGACGAAGAGGTCTATTTAACAGCAGACGAGGAAGAGGAAGATGAAGCAAATTCCTCTATAGTATCAAACGTTGCAAAACCTGGTGCCAACTTTGCGGATGCGTAGCTTGAAATGTTACAGGATGAAAATAGATAAAAGAATCTAGATAATAGCTTTGGTGTACGCAAACTCGATGACGATAAGTTAAAGATTGGCAATTCAGCGATGAGCTTCGTAAGAGATCATATTCGTATCGGTGATGCGCGTTATTCGAATACCAGAGACTTATTTGAATTGTTGTTCCAAAAGATACATAATAAGAACTTTGTTACTTCGCGTGATATGGAAAATTATAGAAAAATTGTTATAGCTACAAATGCACATCGGAAATACTATGAAGCCGATACAGCTAGCCGTGATACGAACAAGTATAAGTATAACCGTTTCATCGCGCAAATGTTCTCAACTTTACCAGCATCACTGCAACCAAAGCGTACACGCTCCATGTTCTCAACTTCACCACCACCATTATCAGCGCAACCAAAGCGTGTACACGCTCGCGCAAAGGTATTTCACCAAAGTATATGATTGCTCGAAAAGTTATAGAAATAAATTACATTCAGTGGGATGATCCGAACGAACTGGTGGACCGTCTTCGATTGCTACTAGCTTCACAAGCAGCCGGAAACTCGAATCATTCTAACGAAATCATATCCATCATAGAGGAATTACGTGAAACTGAAATTATTTACTAACCGCCATCTCATCGGTTTTACTTCATTCTCAAGATGAGCGTTCAGGTGTTTGGACGGCAGTTGGATAAAGGTGTAGCTACAGGCAATCGAGGTCCTCCGGGTGTTGGATTCGAATTCACTGCTGACAGGAATTATGATATAGATAATAAAAGATTGTGCAAGGTTGCGAATCCGATGCTGAAAACTGATGTATTACTTCGAGCTTTCTGTTGAATGAAATCGCTACCTTACAAAAGGAGATTCATAATAACAATTTGATGATGCACACGTTAGAGTCTACTACAAGTCAGCTTTGCACATCCTGAGTGTTACATTAAAACGGTTCAAGAGCTGATGACTCGAAACTCAAAAGCCATTTTCAAATTGGACGATCGATTGAGAGGACTGGAAAATGAACGAGAAAAGGCCAGACATCGTGATGGAACTGCATAAACCAGCGAGAGAAAATTATCAGTGTCGACATGTAGATGTTCGTGGTTTAGATGAGACGTGGCACACTGATATCGTTGATATGATGTCACTCCAGGGAAAAGAATGGTTACAAATATTTATCGCAAAGCGTTCTTCAATCTTGTAACTGCTAAGTTTTTCGAGTCTTCCAGAAACTTTGACAAATCCTAGTGAAGCAAATTCACAATAGCTTCCGTTATAATTCGCCCCTCAAAAGCAGTTTCCAAATCTTGCCATTGTACTCAATCGCTTCTTCTTTGTCTACGTACACCCGCACCAAACTTTTGATATTATTGAAATTTCACCCTCAATGATTTTATAATGCCGATTGTTGTTCATTGTCTTGTTTTAAATTCAACCGTCGTAGCACTTCTTTAAATTTTGTTCAATAGTCGAATTTTATGTATACCATATTCAATCCATTTCTCAATGACTATCAGCCAACGTTCATTCTTAAGAAATGTGTAAAAAAAATTCCATGATATCTATAAGTTTCAGACACTTATCAGAATCCATCATTGATCCGCTTTATTCACTGCTTAATATCAACACGATTGAATATTAAATGATCGTTCTCTGTTGAGGAGGGGGTCCTTTATAGGATGAGAGGACCCATATTTCCATGAATTTAAAGATATTCAAATTGAAATATCGGAGACGTTGTATTTGCTTCACCATTCAGATCATGTACGAAGTTTCTAGAGTTGTATGCATATTCGTTATATACATAAGCAAAGGCAATCTATCATGAGCTCTGCACTGGGATATTTGGTTACATTGGTAAATGAATCTCACGGTCTTAATCAAGATCGTTCATAGAATTCCCCACCTAGTAGTATCTCAGTTATGATTTAAATCCTAAACACGAAGGTTATATAGCAGTGGCTGATCTTAAGCTATGTGTCCATCTGCGAGCTTCTCGCTTAACAACTCGCACAATTTCTCGTACGCGCTATATTCACTGTATGCAATAATTTATGGAAGTTACTCGTACAAGTTTCTATTGCGAGCTCGCCACCATTCTCGCACAAAGTTTCTCGCAGTACCGTGTCCACTGTTGATGGATCAAGATGTCGACAAGAGCCAAAGTGCAAGCTGCTGCTGCTGTTGCAGCAATCTTGATTTTAATAAAAAACAGAAAAAAAAGAAGCCTAGAAAAATTTGAGTTCGGGAATGGATTTTGAAGCGTGCAGAGGTCAGTGTCGAAGAACATTTATTTACAGACTTACAAGCCACGGATCCACACCAGCTGAAAAACTTTCTTCGTATGTCATCTGCGGACTTTGATTTTTTATTAAATCTAATTCAGGCAAAAATTGCGAAAAAAGACACATGTATGCGTCGTGCAATAACACCAACCGTGTGTTTGCTTGTAACACTTCGGTTTCTTGCGACAGGTAAGTCTATGTAATTTTTATTTCAGTTATGCAATACAATTTATTTCAACTTTCCAAATGCATTTACATTGTTATATGTTTAATAACCATAATGTATTAGATAAAGACAAGGTGATGTTATTTCCATAGGAGACTCATATCATTCACTCATGTATTTATTTCGAATACCTGTCTGTACAATTGCACGCATCTTTCCTAGCTGTTGCAAGATTATCTACGATACTTTGAAGGATGAATATCTGCAGGTATGTTAATATTCAAAGTTACAAGTTTGTGTAATGAGTGTCTGAGATATCCGAATAACTGCTACAACTTGAGTACGGCGTTGCAAGAGTAGGTTCAGCAGGATATTGTTGCTGATCATCTAGCTCAGGGATATCTAAAATTGCCCGTTGAATTAAGCGTTTCAGCTTATTTTTATTGTCCTGAAATTTCAGAGCACGTAGTTCTTGCGCAACGTGATCTCCAAAAATTTGTAATTCATCCGCCGGTTTTTCCATCACACCTAGTGCCTTTTCAGCTCCGTCGTTTCTGCATCCAACTGTGGAGACCTGCTTGTTCCCGGTTCCATATTATTCTGGAATAAGATCAATATCTCTGAGCCAAAAAAGTTGATGATTTTATTGATTTCTTTTTGTCACAGAGAAGATTTTTCTCCCCTCTCCACATCTCTTCGCAATTTGGTGAAATATGTAAGGGTACTTTATTGACGAGAGTGTAGTTTTTTTTATTACAAAGGTAAAAAATACACTCTCGTGTATAAAGTCCCCTCCAATATTTCACCAAGTTTGGGGGGATGTTCTCTATCAAGAAAAAAAATCGATAATATTGATGTCCGTGAACTTGGATCCGCATTTTTAAATTGTTCAAAAATAATTATTGTGCTGGATTGTGCCGAAATCGATATGACTAAAAATGACGGCGATACGGCAAAAACATTTTTTGCCGTATCGCCGTGATTTTTTGTCATATCTCGATGGTATCTTCTCTTAATATATTATCTCTTATTCTTTTTTCAGAGCCCAAATCAAGTGAAGAATGGCTTCAGATTGCAAAAGTTTTCGAAGATCAGTGGAATTTTCTACACTGCTTGGGAGCTCTCGACGGAAAACACATCGTTATTCAAGCTCCTAAGAATTGTGGAAGTTATTATTACAATTACAAAGGCACCCACAGTATTGTTTTAATGGCATTAGTTGACGCCAATTACAAATTTCTTCACGTCGACATTGGCTGTAACGGCAGAATTTCTGATGGCGGAGTATTTAATCATTGTTCGCTCGCAAACACTTTGAAAAACGGTGAACTTTATTCACCACCACCAAGTGTGGTGAAAAAACCACCACCAGCTCGAGAAAAAGCGGTACCGTTTGTGGTTATAGCCAGCCGATGATGCATTCGCAATGAAGCCATATATTATGAAACTATATCCATTTCGAAATCAACCTGGTCCACAACGAGTATTTAATTACCGTCTTTCTCGAGCTAGAAGGGTTGTAAAAAATACGTTCGGAATTCTTGCAAACAGATTCCGAGTCTTACGGAAACCAATATTACTCTGTCCAGAAAAACTGTCAGCATTGTTTCGTGTATATGCACGTTACATAATTTCTTGATGACTGGAAATGAAAGCAAGCGCTTATACGCTCCGACCAGACTTTTTCATACCGAAGTCAATAATGACCACTCAATACGTCCTGGTGCTTGGCGAGATAATGAACCATCTCAAACGAATCTTCTGTCATTACAACAAGGTAGATTGCACAATTGTAGTCAATCGGCTAAAGAAATCAGAGATGTGTTCAAAGAATACTTTGTAACAACGATACGAGAGGTCCTTTGGCAATATAAATATGTTTAGTTTTTAAGTGTATCATAACGTCTTTCATGAAATTAATGTTAATTAAACGAAACGATAATATAAGATGCTTAATTAATCAATACTTACCAAACTGTCTGTCGTCAATGTGTGATCTGCAGCTATTTTGATAAATTTCAATGCCTCGCAATATGGCCATATGCTTTTATAGCATTGGTCACTTCCTTGTCCACTTTTTTTTCTCAATTTTTTTCAATTCTTGAAACATTTGACTGCATAAATTCCTTCTTTTTTTGTTCACATCAATTTCCGATTTGTTGTCGTTTTTCGCTATTTCTTTTAACGCATTGTCTCTTTTTATTCGGTTTTTGTAATCAACACATTTCAAAGCTCGTAATTTTCGATTAAGGGCACGATCTCGCGTTTCGTCCACTCACTTTTTGCAGCGTCCGTCATGTCTGCGAGCGTGAGAAGTTCGAACCCATTTTAAGAAATATGAGAAACTTGCATGAGTCTGTCCGAACGCGTATCCACTGAAAACGAAAGCGATCGCGAGCGACTCGTGCGAGTTCTTGCAAGTTAGCGCGAGCTAACTTGCAACCTTGTATACACAGTGTAAGTTTCTCGGAATAGCTTTTCGCGCAAGAAATCGCACCAAAAACTCTCAGCTGGACACGCAGCTTTATACCGATACCGCAGTCTTCCCTCAATAAGTAGTTCAGTTCACCGTATCACCAAGCACAGAAACGGGTCGCCCGGCTCTTACGAGCCAGCGGCCCGTGCGAGCCCGGCCGCAAGCTTCTGAGAGCCGAATAGTGCTAACAGATGCCTCCTTGTTCAACTTTTTTCCGCAGTCTCGGAAAAATGTAAGCAGAATGTCATTCGACGCGAAATCCCATATAGATGATTTTGTCAAAAAATCAAGTTTCGCTCGAAAAAATTGTATGAGGTATAAACAACTTGTTACGAAAGAAAACGGGGCTTTCGTTTTTGCAAATATCTCAAAAACTAATTGAGATTTTTCAAATTTAAAAATAGATTCAAAAAGAAGAGCAAATTTCCTTCAAAAATGTCTCAACTCCCGGAACTGTAGGACCAATATTTATAATTTTCCCCAGAGGTGAAAATACGGTCGAAAACGGGTACTCCGGGTTGCGCAAGCCATACCCACTTCGGCCACTTTAACAATAAAATTCATTGAAACATATTAAATATAAACATTGAGAAACAAACGAATTCCGGTACTCACTACATAGAAGAATGAACACTAATCCGCCAGCAACAAATTTTTATCGCGATCTTTCAATTAATTACGACATGGTTAATCAATATTTTTTGCGGCTCGAACATGAACATAGCAAGTATGATAATTGTTAAACTATAAACCTGAGATTTTTTTATTTCCTTGGAGTTATTTTCAAAAAGCTTCAGAATAGATCCCCGTTGGAAAAATAGAAAAAAATCATTTTTTTTACTATTTTAATACCTAAATAATTATGTACAATAATTGTATATATTATTGTATTATTTCCTAATTTTTAATGACCTTCTGAAGTCGGTGCCTCTGTCAGAGCTCGCTCCGCACGCTGCTGACCGAACAGAAACGACTTGAGAAAGTGATTGAAAATAAGGAAATTTCCTATAATTAGTTAGGTATTGAAATAGTTTATTGTGTATTAATTGAAAGGAACCAATTATTTTTTGCCTCTTATTTTAGGGGTGTTTTTTGAAAGCGTTTTTTAATCAAGTATAGAGAAGCAAGGAAAATTGATTTAAAATCAAAAAATGGTTGATTAATATGAATTATAAGAGGTAAAAAAAGATTGCTAATAAAGAAACACGTTTTTAATGAATAACAACATTTTCTTAATGAACGAATTTTTTCTTTCGGATAATCATTTGCATGAAAGATTAAGATTCTCGAAAAAATTCAATTATCTCATAAACAACGCATTTGTTTATAATATTTTTTCAAGCAATAGGGGATGAATAGTAAAGAAAATGATTTGCATGCAGCTTCCGATAATAAACAAATGGATTCTTGAAAATATTGAAAAAATAAAAAAAATCACAATCACTAATTACAGTTTTTATTTTTTCAACTACGGTAATTGCTAATACAAAACTGAAAAATGAAAAAATGTTGATTTTTATAGCGGGGATCTATTCTGAAGCTTTTTTAAAATAGCTCCAAGGAAGGAAAAACATTTCACATTTATAGTTTAACACTTGTCATATTTGCTTTGTTCATGTTCGAGCAGTAAAGAATTGTTGATTAACTATATCGTAACTGATTAAAAAATCGCGATACAAATTTTTTGGCAGCGGATTTCTGTGCATTCTTCTATCCAGTGAGGGCCTGAATTTTTTTGTTTTTCAATTTTCATATTTAATATGTTTGAATGAATTTTATTGTTGAAGTGGTCGAAATAGGCGCAGTTGCGCGAGCCAGAGTACGAGATTTCGGCCGTATTTTCACCCCTCCGGGAAAATTATTAATATTGGTTCTACATTTCTGGGAGTCAGGACATTTTTGGAGAAAATTTTCACCCCTTTACGAATCTATTTTCGAATTCAAAAAAATCCCAATTAGTTTTTGAGATATTCGCAAAAAGCGAAAACTCCGTTTTTTTTTAGTGAATTGTGCATATCTCATGCAATTGTTTTGGGCGGAACTTGTTTTTTTTTTAATTCATCTGTAAGCGATTCCGCGTCGAATGACACCGTGTTCATATTTTTTTGAGACTGCGCTAAAAAGTTAGTCAAAAAGGCAATTGTTGACTAGATCAATCGCCCGCTCTACGAGCTCGCGCTCCGCTGCCTTTGGCTCCGAGACTTTTTCGGGAGCCGCTGACATGAGTTGCCCGTCCTTGATCTACACCGTTTAATTCTCGAACAACGTGGGTAACATGAGAAAAAAGGGGACGCTAATTATGTCGGTAACGAATCTTGCAAGAGGTATTGATTGATAATTAGCCTATGATCGATAAATCATTACCATGTGGCGGTAAGGTAGAGCGTGTGAATATCAAATTAGAGGTGTGTGGTAGCAACGTGGGGCTGAGTAACGGTGATTCAAGGGTGTGCGACGTCATGAATGTCGACAACAGCGCCATCTATCGAGCGAAATTATGTCGGTAAGGGCGGGCCCGAGGGTCGGTGATGGCGCTGTCTGGTGGCGAATGTTCGAACCTTATAGAAGAGTATTGGCATGGGGGTCGGTAAATGTGGGTACAGGAATCTGTATCCAGAATCCCATCGCTTATCTACTTACGAACATTCGAGAACAAATCGTCTAAAGGAAATAGATGATTTTGGATTTTTGGTCTTTTCCGCTTGTTCCGTTTTAAAATCGATGCATGTATTGTATCATGCCACAATAATATCACGCGTCATAACGAGTGCATATATTTTTCTGAGGAATGGAGATTTCTAATACTCCAAATTACGCCGTGATTTCTCGCCTCACTACAACACGGTTGTAAGCTACGTTGTTCTCGTCTCATTATCAGACTGGATTAGGTATTTGTCACGGCTCGCATTGTTTTTTGTCGAGTGTATCTACAAACGGCTTCATATACGTTGTAAGAGTAACGTGTATGGACACCTGACATCAATTATGAAACACGCGAAGACTGGTAAAAGTAGAATTCTATGATATTATAAGCCTGAAGTAACCGATGTATTTTTTCTTCGTCGAGCATTTGTCAAAATGATTCGACAAGATTTGATGGTATAAATTCGGTATTTTCTGAACGCGAAGGATACCAAACAAGCTTGAAGCGAAATTTCGTGTATTCCAACCGCCAAATCCTAATACTTATTCGTCAAATTGGGGATATCACGCGGGCATTTGCAATAGTCCGATTTTTTGTTGCCAAAATATTCACATTTGTTCGCGTCAGATTCGGAGTAACCATTTCGGAATTATCAGTGGGAACGGTGAGGTCACGAATCCCAGGTTAATTCCATAATACGACGGCTTCTTAGTAATAAAAGAAATGTTGAACATGTAAATGTTATTTACTTATGATATTCACAATTCTTATATAAAGTACATTGAAAGAGAGGCGGAAATAACGCTTTTTTTCAATTGATCGTTGTTCGGAGATTAATTCGCTTAGTTGATTTTTATTAAAAACTTTATTTCAAAAAATATATATTATACGAAATTAGATTCGTGTTCGTTACGTTATTGGTTAAATTCAAACCAACGAATTTTATGGAAACGTTTATACCTCTTGGTCTCGATAATCTAGTTCATTCATTGCCGTACACAAAGTAGGAAGTCAACATATTCATAACGATGGAAAGGAACGGAGACCAATTGTACTAACAGCCGGATGTTGCATGTTAACATCGAGCATTATTTACACCCACGTCTGGAACCTACACGCGTATTGCCATTCTCTGCAATAGAACAGGTAACAATGATCTCGTCATAAGCTTCCTAAGCAAGAGGCAAATTTGATAGTATATTTTTGAAATTCAAGTACGACTGATCGCGCAAACGTGGATGGTACATGGAAAATGTAATTCGTGAAAAAACGCACGAGTTTTCGTACAAAAACACAGTGTCACGTGGAGTAGCGGTATGCCCATCATCCTCGAAATTATAGTCGAGAATTTCGAATGGTAGATTTCTCGATAGGACGAAAAAATTGTAACGGATTCATTGAGATACGTGGCGTGCCCCGCGGAAGAATCTACGAAGTCAGCGGTGAACGTTCGTTGATCGTTTGTTGATTGGTGCTTTGTTCTTGCTGCTTTTATCCGTTTGCTCCCTGTCGCTGGCATCTTGAAGAGCGATATCGTAAGTTCTCCCCTCGTTGCTTCGCCGTTTTCGGAGGCAGGTAGCAAAGAAGGTGTCACCCACCCCGAACGTTTCGCCGTCCTCGAGCGTTTCAGGCATAGGCTGATTCAATGTCTCTGGCAAATAGAGCGAGAGAAATCCCGAGAGCAGCGCTATGCACCCGAACAAGACTGCAGGTACCTTAGGATCGAGAGAATCCAGTAACATGATCAACGGCGTCAAAGCGCCGCTGAGACGGGCGCACATCGAGCCAATACCGAGTCCCGTATTTCTCAAGACCGTAGGAAAAAGCTCCGCCGAATAGTTGTAGATTATCGCGAAAGATCCGGCGATGAAAAACTTGCCGAGCATGCTCATCGCAACGGCCGTAGTGTTTCCGGTAGGATCATTGCGCGGAATGTAAGCCGCTGCGATGCAACAAATACCACCGAGCAGCATCAACGAACTGATCAGCGGTCTTCTGCCCGTCCTGTCCATCAGCAGGACCGTCCCGACATAGCTGGGAAACTCTACCAGACCGCTGAGGAACAACATGAGGAACGGGTTGCCGAGCATGTTGCCGGTGTTCAAGGACAAACCGTAGTAGACGATGGAATTGGCGAACCAGGACAGACAAACGTTCAAAGATTTCAACCTCAGATTCGGTGTCTTGAAAAGATCCGAGACACCGTAGGTGTCGGTCACGTTCGACTTGCCATCGTCGACTCGTACATTACCCCTCGAGACGTAACGCGAAACGTCGACGTCGACGTGGCTACCGTTCATCTTGAGACCCTTTCGAATGATAGTTACGGCTTCTCTCGTACGACCCTGAGCCCACAACCATCTCGGAGACTCGTCGATAAGCCACCAGTGACCAATGAGGAGAACGCTGTGCAATCCATAGACGATCTGCAGCCACATTCGATCCTTGATAAGTGCACCCCAAGCACCGACCAACATTAACCCAGAGGCAAACGCTGCCTGGAAGGTTACCCCGCAAATCGTTCGTTTCGAAGGACCAACGATTTCCATCGTCATTACGAAACCGGCAATGTATGCTCCGGCAGATCCGAAAATACCGTACAAAAATCTGATCAGAAGGAACGTGTAATATTCCGGTACGAGAGCAACGCCGACACCCAGGATCAGTTGTGCTACCGATGAAATGTAAAAGATCTTCTTCCGGCCGTACTTATCAGCCATCGAGCCCAGCGTCACGGCACCGGCGAACACGCCTAACATGTACGAGGACTGGGCAACGGCTCCCATCCATCGTCTCGAACATACGAAATCCCATTCCATACCCCGCGACGATTTGTAGTACGTCGTGTCGTATACCCATGATTCGCAGGGTATAGTGTGATTGTTCGCGTCGAACATGCTGCACGAGGACAATTTTCCATCGATGCTCAGTGGGATCGACGACGATAAGAGAGAAATGTTCCAAGGCTCGGTGTGGTTCTCGTGGTCGAGACCGTGTATGAAGCAACGGTGATCCGGTACAGCGGCTACCGTGACTAACGTTAGCATGTGCAGCCCAGCTGTGAGACCAGCTAACATATGCAGGAAAAACTGCCATCCTTGGTATTTACCGAATTCACCCAAATGAGACATCAGCTCTTCGAGGTCATTGTTGTCCCCGGTCATCGCTGCAAATTTTCCACCCTTTCGTCCACTACCACCGCTGCTGCTGTTTCCACAAATTATTACCACCTTATCGACGTGCGGATATCAGTCTCCTTCGACGTTCACTGGAAGCACTGCATTAAGAACTTAATCGAATCAACGACACGCGCGACGTGATGTTCGCCAGCCGGTGATCGGCACTGAACTGGGTAACTGGGTTACCAACCTCCGTCAGACCAACAACCGAAGGCGGAAAGGAGAATGTAATATTTCGTTCCGATCTCTCGTCGTCTGGGCCAACTTTTTTTTTATCCTCCCCGCTCACCCAGCCACTACAGGTTTCAGGCCGACAAACTCTTGCTCGGGATTGATAGAAAGTGTGGCGCTTCGTCGAGCCCAATGTCGATCAAATCCGCCGGAATCGTTTTGGAACTCGATTAAAACTCACGGTAGCTGGAAACCAAAGCTGATTGTTCGACGCGGCACGCATGGCTCATATTACAATTCGCGGAGACTAAAAAAACAAAATAAAAATAAACAACAAATAACAAAAAAGAAAGGGCAGCGCGACGCCCAAAGCGGACTCGTTCCGTGACGCAAACCACCCGACCGGACAAATCGACTCGATTTGTATTGTTAGCTTCTCGTCGCGATCTCACGACGAAACGGAGCTTAGCACTTATTCGCGGAGAACCACTATCACTCGGCACATTTCGAACTTAGGAATCCTCACCACGAGACGAGATCCGTTTCTGTCGACGTAACGTTCCGCCATCGGAGTATTATAAGACTGGCTCCTACGGAGCACGTCGGTGTAGACTCGCGTTCGTATCAGAGAGGCTATCGCTCCAATGCTGGTTATTCGTTAGCTTCGCCGCTGCCGGTCACGTGTTTATCACTTTACGTGGCACGTTGGAATTATCGTAGTTTCTGATCTTCACCATGTATTCCACAGCCTCGACCTATCTTTCGATGAATATGATACTTCACGACTGTCTAGACGATGCCAATACCGTGAACATAAGCCAGTCAACAGGTAATTCTGCAGTCTTGTGATTTCAATAGAAAATTACAACAGTGAATTTTTCTTCATCTTATATAGTATCACTTATTGGCGACGAGTATAAAAGCACAAAATGCGGATTAATTCCGATTGTGTGTAATGTGCCATCTTGAAAGAAAGTTATCGGCCAATATCTCGGTGACTATAGACCTTAGTCCAAAAATCATAGAAACCATTATTGTAGAGCACAAAATTCCCCATCTTTTATTTTCGATAATGTTTCTCATAAAACGTACCGGTTTCAATTTATGGTTCAATTAATGAATAAATTTTTTTATTTTGGTCGATAACCCATCTAAAAACTGATTAAATAATAAAATGTCCTCAATAACATTGAAAGATTAATCAATTTACTATAACTTTTACTCAACACCTTTTCTTTTAATATTTATACTCTTAGAGCTACGACCAGTTAGTTGTAATAATGCGCCGCCTACGGGTGGGTGATGCGAAGCCGCTCCAGTAAACGGTTCGCGAAATTTCTCATACATGTAGCTACCTAACCGTTGCTTTTAACCTCCTATACTATTAGAGTTATAACGCATTTAATGTTGCAGTACCAAAAGCAAGGTTAATAATGACGAGGTAAGCACAGTGAAATTAGGTAAATTCAACAACTAAATTTCAAAAAAATATCAATAATATTAGTATATTTGAGAATAAAAAATGTAATACCTTACCTGTGACGGGAACGAAAATTTTTTGAAATCAATATTTTACTTCATGCAATTAAAAAGTATCCAATACTTCGAATGTCGTCTTCATTATTAAGTAATTATCAACCATATGATGCAGACTATGTTCATAATAGTATTAAGAGCTCAGATTTTCACGAGCTTATTTTTAGACCTAAACAAAGTTTCTAAACCTGTTTGGAAAAAAAATATTTTTATTTTGTGTTTAAATCACCCTAGTATACACGGAAAGAAAAACCAAGTAAACATTATTTCCGAGATCGGGAAAAATGCCCGATCGGGATTGGAATTTTGTTTCATAAATGCAGAACCATAAAAATTGTTGGTGATGTAGGTAACTTCACACGATAAAAAAAGTGGTAAGTTGATCGGTGCTGAAACCTCAATAAGTGAAATTATTAAATTTATTCATGGTTAGAATGATAGAAAAAAGGGGTCAAGTTCCGAAAACGAGGTAGCCCCGATTTTTTTGACACTACGTATACTTACGTATTTTGATGCGTTAATTACGA
Organism: Arge pagana; assembly: GCA_963969455.1. Classification (NCBI taxonomy): domain Eukaryota; kingdom Metazoa; phylum Arthropoda; class Insecta; order Hymenoptera; family Argidae; genus Arge; species Arge pagana. The sequence goes on along the minus strand of OZ018310.1, from coordinate 13,582,512 downwards.
ATATGCTGATGAAAATTGGCGCAAATTGATGTTTTTTCGTGATTATCTCAGAAAATGTAAAAAACTTCGAAAAGTGCTTCAGACAAAAGTTGTAGATCTTATTAAAATGCATATTTTATGTTTGATGCATTTTTCACCAAAAGCGGTTATTTTTTGAGAAAAATGCAAAAACTGTAAACAACCATGAAATTTATCAATACACACATCATTGCAACACTTCGGTTGTGATGCTCTTAGCTTTGTGACAGCTTAAAAAACGTTAGAGAAAGTTCGGTACCACCAAAAGTAGTTTGTTATCAAAATAGGACGTAACCGATAACATTCCATAGAGTGAGGTGCGTTGTTTGGATCTAGAAAAATATGGTAATTATTTAGAAGTGCAACGCTTCCGAAAAATAATAACATTTTTTCTTCTTTTCTATTAGTAAATAGGCATGTTGAATAATGGTAATCAGTCGGCGGAGTTTGAAATATTTCCGTATAACTTGTTTTTTTTTTTGGCAAAAAACAGATAAATGTCTAGAAGTGCAACTTCTGAGAAGTCGAAGAACATGGTTTCATAATAGAAATGTACTTACGGTCATTCAAGAGAATTATTGAAGGGTGGTGATGTGTCTGTCTGTCTATGTGTCTATGCGTATGGATGGCGCGCGCGTGTGTGTGTGCGCGCGCTGTGTGTGTATTTCGACTCACTTATCCACCCACTCATACACACACACACTCACCATCCACGCGCGCGCGCGCGCACACCGCCACCACCACCACTCCCACCCTCCAATATAGTTGAAAATCTTCACTCGCTTCTCAACCCATGACACACATCAAAGCATCAATGGCACCTATTAAACTTGATGCCATAAGCTCTAGTTGCGGCTAAGATTTGCTATTTTATATCGTATAAAATACCCAAGGTACGCTACGAGGAAGCTCTTAGACCGACTTCGAACCGCATTTTTGATGTTTTTTTTTTTTATTGTATTTTCTTTTTGTTTTCTTCAGTTATATATTTTATCACTTTTTTACGTTTCAAAATTTTCCTAATTCAAGGTTTACGTTATCAATATTTCTCTCTCTATATATATATACCTATACACAAAAGATTTAAAAAAACAAATTCAAGCCCTTCTGAGAAAATTCAAAATTAATTCCGAAAATACCTTTCAAACAACAATACTCAACTTTTTTCGAGGGTAGCAGATTTTTATATCTGATATTATTCAAGAAAATGGATCAATTTTCAATTTCTCGTTTCTTTGTCGCCACATAAATTCGCAAAGATGGTCTGCAAGATTGGTGTTGCGGACACCCCCTCGGGAACGAAATCGTCGCATCCATCTCGAGGAGGATTCAACGTTTTGACTGTGGGAACCAGTAGTGAAGTCTACAATCTCGTCGGAATGATTCACAGTTTTGTAAATGTATCCAAGTCCATTCAAGTCAATGTATTCTTTCCAACAATCGGTGTGGATTTCTGTCCCGACTGCAATATGTTTTTTACTCAAATTTTTGAGGGTAGTCTTATCTCTTCTATTCTCTGGACAGGTTTCCAACTGATAGTTGTGAGCTTCACCTCAGTGGATCATTCCGAGAATTCATGAACCCTCTACTACTCGACCCCTCTCATATTTACGGCGACCGATTTTGCATTCGTCAATTTCAACGATTTCGCCTACACCTCCAATGCGACTCTCCTCTTCGAACTGTTGATTAAGAGCAACCATGCAGACCTCTCTGCAAAAGGAAGCGTGGTCTGCGATAGTTTCTCGCGACATTGTTTCATCTTCCACAATACTGTTTTCGCGAACAGTTTGTTCCAAATTGAGATACGCGGTGAAGCAATAAGTCACCATCATACATGAAGCAGTAAAAATGTGACTATTCTCAAACCACGTGTTTCTGCTACGGTACGACGGTGACGAAATTTGCCATATTTTTGGCAAACGAATTGACCGCCAGTGGACATTGACGCATTTAAGATCATTTTCTTTTTATGTTTGTTACAATATCTTTCACTTGGGATCAGTTCTTCATTTTGTAACTACTGTAATGTTTCCTCTCGAGTTTGGAAAATTTTGCTTTAAGAAAACAGATTATATCGGCCATCTATTTTGACTCTGAATCTAGAGAAATCATAAAAAAGAAACAAAGTCCTGCGATAAAAGCAGGAAATAATACAAGAATAACAAGTAAATAGGATAGACTTGTTACAATCATGTCAAATGTGCTCCGCGGCGGACACTTTACAGCAGAAGTAAAGTTCCCCTTCCACGCACCCAGCAACTTGACAGGGCAACATACTACACGCGTGGAAGGGGAACTTCGCCTTCGCTGTACTGTCCGCCGCGGAGCATTATTTATACTTCAACTGATTAAAACAGCTTCATTGTTGATTTCATCTGAAAATATCAATCCTATGGAAAAAAGTTATTTCACATAATATATGTATTTTTGCACGCCCCGCAACTTTTGTGGAAAACGTTTTTCAAAATTTGCAATATTTATTAAGATAATGGCAAAATACTATCATTTTTATGGTTTTTTTGAGGTTTTCATCATCTAAATTCAATTTGCGCCAATTTTCATCATCTAATTCGTAATCAGCGTATCAACATACATAAGTATACGCAGTATCAAAAAAATCGGGGCTACCTCGTTCTTGGAACTTCAACCGAAAAAAGTATCATCTTTCAGCTTGGCACATACATGTAGCGATTCAGAGTGTAAATGTTTAACATGAATATTATTCCGTTAAAACAAGTTGCAGTATGCTTCGTACGGTGATTGCTTGAGGATTGAAGACGGATCATTTTCATAGAATATTACTCATAGTGAATAATTTTGCTGGGACGATAAAGATATCACTCGTATGTTATGATCATTCCGGCGAACGCGATGCGTGGACTGGAAACAACGCTTTATGGTCTGAAGTAACGCTGGTCGAAGAAACGCTGGCTCGTGGAATACAGGTCGACGGATGTACGATATATTTATAGTCCGCACATCATTTGAAGAGGCCGACTGATTCGTACAATTTTCAGAAATGGCTGCAAATTTCACTAATTACAACATTTTTTTCCTCGTAATTGATTGTTGTTGAAACAAGTGTGACTAGTTAAATTTACAACGTTTGCTACGCGATGAAAAAGTTGTACGAGAGTGCAATATTTCACGATACAGATGCAGATGTTTTTTTCGGATATCCTCCGTTTGCTTATTATCGAATGACGGGGAATGGAAATAACAAGGTATGGAATGGATTCCTTGAGATACTGCTAAGCCGACGGATTTCAACGATACGATTGCAACCACACGGTAATAAATAAGTCAACGAATGAATAAATGAATTTAAGCCGATGTACGCGAGTGTTGAAAATCGAGGTAATCGAATACTCGAGGTAACGCTTTCCCGTCCATATGTCGAGATACAAATATATTTACTATCGTGAACGATTATTTTTATCGAGACGAACTCATTCAGACCTCCCACCAAATTCTATCTACTCTCCGCCCAACATCTGTAACGTGAATGTAACGCGCCGGAATTCTTACAATATTTTTCGACAAGCGTGTGGCGATCGAAAAGTACAAGAAAAGTATTTTCAATAATGATCGGACTGCATTTACGGATGGATTAGGAAAAATTACATACATCTTTGGAACATGCTCGAATTTTTCCCAAACCGTACCAATTGCTAGTATGATCTGCTACCTCATTTCTTGTAATCTTATCGAATTGGACTTGACGGAGAGTAAACTTTGCTCGATCCGTGATACGAAACTGATGGTTCTCAGTTTGTTTACGAAAAAAATTTCAGTTGCCAGCTTTGATTAGTCAACATTCGTATTTTTATTTACGAGACGATGAGGAAATTCTTTTCATCTAACACTCGCCACCTGTCGAGTACCGACGAATCTTATTTTTTAATTACGAACACGATCGGACATTGTGTAAGCGATGCTGAAATTTCGTCAATATTTCTCCCTATATATTCCACAAAACTGTTCGATTTCCAACTAGTTACAAAAGTTGCATTCAGAAATTGAACGAATCGAAGTTTGGCGGAATGATAAGTTCGTCCAAATTCGTTATTCTATGTTCTCGAGTGTCAAAGGTGAACGTCGGTAAACGGTGAAAGCATAATCAGCTGTGACTTTTGATCCGTACCGAAACAACTAGCCTATCGAGCAACGCGATGAAGCCACGTCGTCGAAGACAAGGTTCGACGTTACGACGAAAGATTGGGAAATCTACAACAAATGGGGAGATTAAATCCCAAAATAGAAAACGCGTGAATCTGAGAAATCATCGGATAAAATATAACATTGTATATCTATCTATAAGAATAAGTATAAGAAAATTGATATAAGAATTGAATATAGGAATATGAGAATTTGACAAGGTGTAGTCCCTGAAAACCTTCACACAAGCAGTAAATAAAATCATAAATACATAAAACTGATTATGAAATCCAGTTATGATCTTACGATTATTATTACGACCTGTATCCTGTAACTCGAAAAGAAACATTCGTGAAGTAACTTTCCACGGACATGAGTAGATGAAAAAAAAATTTATATCGGGTTTCAAACTCGGGACGCAAAAGCGTGAAGCCGAGACGCTAGCCCTTGTCCGAGCGCTTCGGTTCAACATTTTGTGTGCGCTGAAAGGCAGTTAAGCAACGTGAAAAACTTTGACCGTCATTTTCTCAGAAACGGCTAAGCATTAACGGATAACCCGAGACATGTGTTCGTTTATTATGATCCCTCTTCCACTGAGCGAAGTTTCAGGTAAATTCGGTTATGGCACTTTTGGTGATCCCCTCGTTAAACGTAACACAACCCAATGTTAGAGTAACATTTAAAAAGTGCTCATTAATATGAAATAACATTTGTGTGTGTTGAGAAACGGACTGTAAGAACGATACCATCGATTGTGTTGAATCACACACTAAAATGTTAAGTATTCTACACAACAATTTTAACACTTTACACAATGACGGATTTTTCTTTACTGTGTAGTCAGAGCTCAACGCTCCAGCAACAATACTTTGCCCATCGTTGAATTCTTCCGTTGCTTTCTTTGGCCGAATATTGATCTCCGTACAATCCTACGTTTAGATTTCCCAAGTGTTTTTTCGTCTGACGATAAAAAATTGGCACAGCGTCTTGAATTGCGCAGTATTTCATCACGATTCTGCACGGCTAACATATCCGAACGGTAGAGACCCACACTTATCGTAATAATTCGATGTGCAGGGAATATCGGAAAGTGTGTACTTTTTTTAGTTCGTGGGTCATTCCATGTCAAATCGACAAATAGTTGGACGCGACCCCCACCGATTCGGATGAATTTTGGTGGAGAGTTTTGTCTCATCATAAAACGAAGTTCTGCCAAAGGAAAAAATTTTAAAAATTTTTTCCTAAGAGATATCCAAAATTAAAAATTTCACTGTTTTTCCGATTTTATGAGTTTAGTTATTTAATATTTCAGAAACTACTGAATATTAAAAAAAAAACTCTGGTGCATTTTCAGAGGACACTTAGAGGTATAAGAAAAAAAAAAGTTTTGAAAATTTTTTTTGAAAATTATCAAAATTAACAAATTTTGAATTTTTCAAAATCGTGAAAAGTAACCGTCGCGGGAAAATTTTGGCCTGAAAATTTTTTGTATTATACCTCTAACATATCTAAAGAAATTCTGAAATTTTCAGAGGGGTGTTCTTTTTCGTTTCAAAGATATGAATTTTTGAATTTTGGCAAAATAGTTTTTTTCTATTTTTTCAACTTTTTTTGTTGAATATTATTATTCTACCACATGATTACCGAAATTTGAAGTCTACAATATTTTTCTTATGTTAATGGGATGTAAAAACAAAAATATCTCAAAATTGTATGTAATTATCTTTTTATTTAGAATACTGTTTAACATTCAAGGCTTCCGTGATCAAATGAAAGGATTAAAAGCATAAAGGAAGTTTTCGATTTTTAAGATTTCAATTCCTTTTGTCCTTTCAGGGTTTGTTGCAGTTCATTTCGTACGACGTTTTTTGGTCACTCCCTTTTCTGAGGTCGATGTCTCAGTCCTTTTTCTCAATCTTAGAAGAAAAAAATGATATTAATTTTGAAATAAAAGATTAATTGCCATAAAGTAAAAAAACTCTGAGAAAAAAATGATATTAATTTTGAAATAAAAGATTAATTGCCATAAAGTAAAAAAACTCTAAATTCTGATTTTTCTACCTGGTTTTTATTGGTGATTCATCGATGATATCATAAACATCAGCACTGAATTACATACAATTTTGAGATATTTTTGTTTTTACATCCCATTAACATACGGAAAATATTGTAGACTTCAAATTTCGGTAATCATGTGGTAGAATAATAATATTCAACAAAAAAAGTTGAAAAAATAGAAAAAAACTATTTTGCCAAAATTCAAAAATTCATATCTTTGAAACGAAAAAGAACACCCCTCTGAAAATTTCAGAATTTCTTTAGATATGTTAGAGGTATAATACAAAAAAATTTCAGGCCAAAATTTTCCCGCGACGGTTACTTTTCACGATTTTGAAAAATTCAAAATTTGTTAATTTTGATAATTTTCAAAAAAAATTTTCAAAATTTTTTTTTCTTATACCTCTAAGTGTCCTCTGAAAATGCACCAGAGTTTTTTTTTTAATATTCAGTAGTTTCTGAAATATTAAATAACTAAACTCATAAAATCGGAAAAACAGTGAAATTTTTAATTTTGGATATCTCTTAGGAAAATTTTTTTAAATTTTTTTCCTTTGGCAGAACTTCGTTTTATGATGAGACAAAACTCTCCACCAAAATTCATCCGAATCGGTGGGGGTCGCGTCCAACTATTTGTCGATTTGACATGGAATGACCCTCGTAGGTTCGGTTTTAAGTCTAGTTTCGGCCGAAACCGAAATCGAAACCGAGGAGATTCTGATGTAGGCAATTCAGACTCAGAAACGAATGTGGAAAAGTCAGACGATATCGATTCTAGCGCAGATGAAGTTAATAATGATGAAGGTAACGATCTTTTCTCTCCGAAAAAATCTTATGCTCGTATATCTTCAGAGTACAATAATACCACAAAAAACTAGAGTAGAATCATGTTTATAACTGGATACCGGGTGAAAAGAAATACGACATTTTATACGACGATGTATTTTTATCTGATGACAATAAACAATTTATTCGGTCAAAGTCATTCACTGAATTATTTTAATTATTTTTCTGTTATGAAATCAAGAATTGCATCATTGAAAGCACAAAACTCAACGGGTATCCTTTAACTTTGGATGAACTGAATGGGTTTATTGGAATAATCGTATTTTCATCTTATAATCGAAGATCATCTCAAAGACATTATTGGAGAGGTGATCCTCTTTTACATTCGGTTCCTGTGGCATCGGCGATGAGTCGCGATAATTTCGAGAAGATAAAGTCGAAATTGAAATTTTCTAAGCCTGAAGACAATGACCCAACCAATAGGGCATGGACAATTCAGAAGATTGTAGATTTTTTTAGAAACAACTTACTTCAATTTGGGATATATTCTTCTGCTCTTTCAGTGGATGAAATGATCGTTAAATTTGTTGGAAAATTGTCTATCAAGCAATTCATCAAAACAAAACCAACTCGTTATGGTATCAGAATTTTGGTGCTCTGTTCGTCGAATGGGTATTTCTTTGAATTCGAAATTTATGGCGGTACAAATTCAAAACAAGATAATCTATCCAAAATTGCTCTAAGAAGTCGAGTGGTTGTACGCATACTGCAACCCCTACTCACGGGCACTTCGTACTGAAATTTGGATAAATACCACGTTTCTATGGACAATCTGTTTTGCTGCGCTGACCTACTGATTCATCTCAAGAAAACTGGAATTGAAAGCTACAGATACATTAAGAAAAGATCGTACTCCAGAAAAAGTGAATTTTGATTAAAATACCAAAAGAGGTACGTATGAATCAAAATATGATGCAAAAAGTCGTACCAATATCATAACAAGAAAAGATTCTAAGGAAGTATCTACTCTTTCCACAGCAGCATATGTAACACCTTTGACTTCCATGAAACGCTACTACAAAGATAAAAAGTGTATGGTTGATATACAATTTCCGTATGCTTTTTCAGCATATAATCGATTTATGGGTGGTGTTCACGTGCATGATCAACATTGTTGTAAACTTTTACCGGCTTTGGAATCTGGAAAATGGACATGGGTTATTTTTATGCGCGTGATTCAAGCTGCAATCACAAATGCTACTGGTTCATATATTATATGTAACCAATCCAAAGTAAAAGCTAGTACTAAAGATGCAAGATTATGCATCAGTATAGATCATCTTGCTGATTTGAATACAAATACTATCAAGAAAAATAAGCGTACAGCAGTAAAACATGAAAAAGTCACTCAAACTAGCATGAAATTCTGCAGCAACCGATGTGGAATACGTACTGTAAATATATGCACTGGTTGTGAGTTGTATTTTTGCAAGAAATGTTTCGAAAAAAATCACCAAATTTTTTACACGAGAGCTTGAAAAGTTCACAATTTATGAAACTGAAAATAAAATAGGTCAATTGAAAAAAAAAAAGTAAGGGAATACAAAAAAAATGTAAAAAAGCAAAAAAAAATTGAAAATGAGAAGCACAGAAAGAATCCCGAAACGAGAACAAAAAATAAAAAAAAGATTTTCCGGAACACAACCTCCATGTGGTGAAAATCGGGCAATAGTGCGAGTATTAGAACACACTGGCTAATTGTGTTCAACTGGTTCTATTAAATTCATTCGTTGCAAAAAATTTCGCTCCAAAACACTTTCGAATTAGCCATCTTGAATCTTCAATAGCCCATTTCCCAAAGGCCATGGGCCGATAAGAATATCGAATCGGCTCCAGAAAGGTATCATAATTTCAGGAAATGTTGATACTCATAAGATACTTCGATGCCGCAAGTTTCAGATCTTTATCTAATACCGTTTCTGAGTAAATCGAAAAATACTGAAAATCAGTCAAAATTGTTATTCTCACCACCTTGTGAATCGATTGATCTAAATACCGACTATGTTTTGGGGCGTTATTGTAGTTTCTGAAAAAAATATGAGCTATCTGTTCATAAGAACCTTTAAAAAACGAGGTTATTTTCTTAATTTCAATTTTTAACCATGTCACAATAACGCTAAAAATATGAAACTATTTTTTTTTTGAATTCCTCATTTGATTTACGATGAAATTATGAGCTTGGGGAATTTCTTAAAACGGAACGTCGTATGTAAAAAATTGAAAATCGAGTTTTACTTAAAAACTGATTTCTTTTTATGATTTAAGTCTTGATGCGATAAGATAAGACAGAACTTTTGCGAATACTGTACCTACTAGTGGAAACAACAGAATAAATTAGGAATACTCATATACAAATAATTGTTCTTCATTCGAAAATTTCCATAATAATATTTAATTATAAACTATTAAAGAATGTAATAATTGTAATAATCTATTAATGATAAAGATTTTCTTATGACTTTGTGACTAGTCCTCGTCGTTATCTTCATCAATTACAGTGGTGATATTGTCTTTATTAAATAAAGTATCAAGTATTGCTGCTGGTTTGGGGATTTTAGCCAAACATCGTCCGTGCACCAGGTAAAACATTATTGCAGCTACGTGTGAACTACAACCAATTGTCCTCAGTCCATTAGCACATTCGCAGCTATATCTTGATATTCCACTCCATCCAATTTTGGTTTATATTCAATAAAACATCTGTAAACATTTCTACCAATATGGCGAGACTGTACTTGAGCCTTCAATACATTGGTTTTATCTCTGACAAACTGAACAGTCATATTATCTAATTCATCCATCGTCTCTGCTAAATATGATATTGCTTGTTGATATTGATAAGAACCCGTAAATAAAAGTTTTAAGTCTTTTTCGGTCATTTCTGGAAAATCTGTCAGATCACTCGACAAAATTGTCTCAAATGGAAGTTCTTTTCTCTGACAATCATTTTTGTCTACTTCTTCAGCTAATGTATTATTAGTATTATTCCGAGATTTTATCATTCCAACAATTTCATCTGAATATTCTGCATCCGAAGTCAGACGTTTTTTGTACTGATTGTGAAGAAATTATGTAATTCTACAAATTCTACCGACTCTGAGTAACATTTTATTGTTGAATTTTTGGACAAATATATGATATTTTTGTTTCAGCATTCCGTGTACTGCTTCGACTGCCCAAAGAATTTTTGTGACATATCTTGACGCATTAGATTCAGCCGTTGTTAAACGATTTCGTTTGCCTTTCAATGCCGGCATCAACACTTTATGACCATTTTCGGTCAAGTGCGCCTGAACGACACGAAATCCTTGATCAACAACAAAAACATCACCAGGTTCCAGTAGATTGCAAATACCGTCAAGAGTATCGATGTCTTTCATTATAGTAGCGTCATTCATGTTAGTATGATAGCATGATAACATATCTACTATGTATCCATTCGTCGTACAAATAGTAAATGGTTTATATAACGATACTTCCTTCTACCCAGAGTAAGACTTTCTTTCATATGCGTTATTCGAGCTCCTTTTGTGACGAGTAATACGTTCCATCGCAAATCAAGAAAAGCTTATCACTGCGATTAGAAAACTAACTTTTTAACAGTGGTGATGAATTATTTTGAATGAGATCATTTTGAGACACAGATTGAAAACCAAAATACCGAGGTAGAACAGCCTTCTCAAATGATTGTATCACTTGATCACACTATTTTGAAACCAACTGTTCATTGTCCAATTATAAAGTCGCTGATATCAATCTGTTTGAGTAATCAGTACGTAGCTTAAATAAAAATACAATAAGATCTTGAGTGACCGTACAAGAATCTGTATTTCTCATAGTTGTTAATAAATCTCGCAACTCGATTATGTTTTCGCGTCTTAATCCAATAAATATGTAAAATTGTTTAACAGGTATACGAGAATCATCCATTTTACCAATCAGTGTAGAGTCACATTCAACAGCCAAGCTTTCCATCATTTTAGTTAACTCTGACGATTTAAAAAAAATCCAATTAGAATGAACTTTCAATGAATTCAAATCCTCAGTATAAAAGCGTTGTTTTTACGAGACGATCGCTGCAACATCGATTTCCATCCGAAATGAAAATTCTTTTGTTACCGAAGCATTGCATACGAGCATCTAAAGGAACAACTAGCACATTTCGATTTGAAACGAACATACACAACAATATCTATGAGTTGCAACATTTCTTTTAATTTAAACTTCAATACATTCTTCTGTATCATCATCACATACAACCTCTGAATTGAATTATGAATAATCAGTACTTGAATGAGACAAAGTCATCGATGATAAGTTCGATCCAGTACTTTCCAACAATTCACTTGTATCTGAAGGTAATTCATCCTCCGACGATGTATCCTGATCCTCATCATCAAGTTTCGTTTTCTTATATTTTTTAAAACGACAATCGAAACACGAAAAGTATATAAACAAGGGAGTTTCTGGATACAGATTCCTGCACCGACATTTACCGCCCCCCCCCCCCCACTCCAACATCCTACCGGAAAGTTCGGTGGATAGAAGACGCTGTTACCAACATAGATGGCGCTGTTATCGATGCTGATGACGACGAACACCCCTAAGTTGATACCAAACACCCTTAAATTAACGTCACACATCCTGAATGTTACTACCACACACCTTCAATTTACCGTCACATATCTCTAAGTTGCTACCATGCACCTTTAATTTGATATTCGGCACCTCCGATTTGATATTCACGCGCTCTACCTTACCGACACATGGTAACGACTTATCGACCATTCGCTAATTATCCGTAATTGTTCCATGCAAGATTCGTTACTGACATTATCGGCGTCCCCTTTTTTTCTCTCATGTTACCCACGTTGTAGCGACAGTCGAACGATGAAGGCGTGTGACGATGATGACGTCATCATGGTCTTCTTGCGAGTTCGAACCTGTCGCTCTCTTATGCATATCGCATTCCATAGCGTGCCCACGGAATCGTATGAGATAAGAAATACTCAAGATCTTTCCAAACGTTTCTACCAACGTGTGACAATGACCCCGCTTGCGATTCTCGGAATTTCCCCCCGAGCTTCGAGAGTTCTGGGAATCATCGCCAATAAATAACGATTGAATATTTTTGAGATGAATACTTTTGACTTCCTTTATTTTTCAACTGATACGTTTACTAATATTTTTGCCAAGATGCGAGCCCCTGCTTCTGGAGGGATCTATCTTTGCGACAATATCTGTGACGCCCACTATCCCAACCATCACGATGCTCCGTGCTTCTGTTTGTCCAGAAGAGGTTGTTTATCATCCGATTTGTAATTGACCTGTTTATATTTCCATCCATTCGATTTCTCATCAGATTTGGAATATACTAGATTCCATTTCATCCGCTCGATTTCTCTTTTGTTGATGTTCGTTTAACTATCAAATCTGAATATGGTACGTCAGATTGCCATCCACCGGTACGATCTCTATCTTGCTGGTTGACTTTTTGCTCGAACTTTCGATGATTCCACTCCGCAGCCATTGAATGATATTCACCGCAACGAGCGACAATAAAGTTGACAATTTTATGAAGTCTCACCTCACACTAATTATCTCATACAATTACCATTTCTTTTATACTCTCGTTCGAGCCCCTCGAATGAGCAGAAAAAAATGCAGGTGGTTATGTAAGTGATTTAAAATGATGATATATATTCTAGACGCTGCAAGATGTACGAATTAACAGTTACAAGGATTGAGACACATCTTCATGCAGAAAAAATTGTATTTTATCCATGAAAATATTCAGAAATTAATTGGGATACAGAATCATGACATTGATATACCAAGCTCATCGATATGTAGGTTTGTAGAACTATATTTCAATAACCAATTTTGTAGCAGTTTTACATTTTGAGCAGCACAGCGGGCATTCCATGGATCATGATGCGCACAACAAGTAGTTCTTGATGCATTCCTCAATTTTTCCGAAAACGGTCACCCCAGATCCATCAGATCGATTTTCTCGCAATAAGTATTTCCCGATGATTTGTACCGCAGCCAATCCTTCTTCTGTAACCCCTTCACATAGATCTTGGCGCCGTGATGTGAAATACTCGTGAGAATCATTTTGATATCGTTGTCTCCAGAGTCCCACGATGAACCATGAAAGTTTCGCTCCGACCAAAAATTCTCACTCCTCTGTCAAGTCGGCAACCGACCCCATTCGAATGCCGGCTAAAATAAGAGGTTTGACGGATGCTTCTTCGTCATCGAGAAGAATAAAGGCTAGCTCCTTCATTCGAAAGCCAATGCGCGATACTTTGGAACCTTGTAGATCGACTATGAACTCCATTATGAATGAGACTGATTTCCATAGCCATGCATGAGAAGCTTTCATACCAAGTTTTCCACCCCACCACTAAAGGGATTACATTCAACAATACCATCATATGAGATCGAGCAGTATTCCGATGTATCGACAGGGAAATTATCTCTCGCTTCGAATTCGAGTCGAATGTGTACCGGTCCAAACTTGAACGACTCGTTCTGCTTTGAACGATCAATGATGAACAGAGGTACGAACTGTAGAAATTCACTCTCCTCCAACAATGGTTCGTGATCCTTACCATAGTAGGATGTTTGAGAATTTGGATATATCTCGTACACTGAGGCATACTGATTGTCACTTATATCCAGATTCAGATTTTCGTATGGATAGCATTGCGTGTTTGAGAACAATTTAACATCGCTGATATTACAATAATCGAAATGTCTGGCATTTTTCGTCGCGTTGTACTTCCGACCAGTTTGGAGTCCGAGCATACCGTATCGAGGCTTCTCCAACTGAGTTGACGTCTTGACAGGTCAAACGTGCTTCAAGGTGGTGGGGAGTACGGGATATCCATATAATTGCCAGGTGCGGACGAAGCATACGAAGCAAATTCAGCAAAATCTACGTTTTACTTTGCGGAAATTCCTTTCCCAAAAGATTTGACCTTAAGACTTGAAGATGTCAGTAGGAGCGCGTTTTAACGTGTTAGCTCGTTGAGAATCGGTCGACGACTGGCTTGATCGCGGCATTGCAATGAACTATCATAGCGACCACCAACCTTTCTCTTATCAACGATTCCCATCATTGAGCTTCGATATGTAATTTTATCGTTATGGTCTCCCCACAAAAATTGACTAAACCACCGTCTTGATCAACGAGACGCATTTGAATATGATCTATGGTCCTCGCGGCGAATAGAAGGTGAATGACGTGCGATGATACTATAACGATCTTATATCCTGACGGGACGATTAGGAAAAATTCATTACGCTCATTGACGTAAGCATCTGTTGTATTATTACACTCGACTCGTAACGCATTCACTTCAAGGATAGTTATCAAAACTATCAAAGTAAATAGTTTCGTGATCAATTTTTTCATACGCAACCCATTGCATGCCAAGGCCATCTTCATCATCTTGATTAACGATTGCCGATTCACGCCTGCGCGGTCCACTCTTTGGTAGATCATTTCGTATGAACACACCACGGAAATATGGAATTCTCAAGATGATTGCATACCTTAACCGATCTGCGTTAGTTGACGCCCATTGCGGCGGTGTCATTTTTAGTTTTTTGTCTAATTATATGGTTTTAGGTGGAGACCCAAGCCTTCTCTATAGGGATTCGAGCGCAGTCCTTTGCCCAAAGCGATGGCTTCCAGAGTTTTGTTATGACGTTGACTTTCCTCCGGTTATCGGTGTGCAGAACTGGCATCATTTACAGCCTTGGCAATACCCGCCGCGCCCCCAGCGTACGCACCGGTAGCGCTGAGCTCGACGGAGAGGGGTACGAGGAATGTTAAAAATCCACTAACTTTCAACGGCAGAAGAAGAATCCTGGGAGTGTGCACTTTACGTTTACCGCCAACCTTTCTCACAGCTCCTCGTGCACCTTTTAATGCCGACTTGATGCGAGTCAGAGCGGTTTTACGCCGAACCACAGAACTCTTGGCTTCGGTGATAACTTTCCTCAACGCAATCTTGAGTTTTCGGACACCCATTCCGAGCTTCACCTTGGCTTTCATCGCGTTCATTACAGACCAAGCAGCAGCTTTCTCGCCTAAATTAACGTCTTCTGTGAGAACCCGTCGCCAATCTTTTTCCAACAAGACTGTATCTGCCACTCTCCTAGCTTTAAGGTTTTCTCGATTCTTTGCGTAGGCACTATCGTGTTGCTTGCAGGCTGCGTCAAGGGGATTTATACCAGGATCACCTCGGGCTAATCTCTTCGCTCATTTCATACCGGGATTGCAGTATTGATACCCGGGCGAATGCAATTCTACTGGAAGATTCTTAATAATTTTGTTGAGTAAACCCTTCCCACAGCGACGCTTCTCTTCCGCAGTTCGCTTTCGACTGGTTGCTTTTGCTTTGTACACAATCATGTCAACACCCTGGATGCGACTGCAGATGAGCCTTGATAAACTTGATATTTAAATTCTTTAACTTCAGCTCACTCAACATGAGGTTCAATACGCAGTCGGTCAATATACCTGTAATGAATTTCGATAGATTTGTCCAGCACAGTGTACAGAATGAAAAGTGACACGGTGATTTGCTGCCGAATGCTGTACGTGCGGTATTCTGCGGACCGTCGATCTATGGGAAACTAATGCGCTGCTAACTCTCATAACACATCCGAAAGGATTAGGATTTGAAAATATCTATATCTACTCAAAGTCGTTGAATCAACCAAAGTACAAGTTCCTGGAAAAATTACTCGGAACTACAGATGACGTTGAAAATTTTCCATTCAACGAGCATGAACAAGTAGTTGCACCGGATGACGCGTTATCGAACTCGATAATAGTTTTCGACGATATGACCTGTGAGAAGCAGGATAATGTGAGAGCTTTCATTTGCATGGGTCGACATTTGTTTTTTCTTCAATATTATTATTTTACAAATTGCAACGAAGAATAATAAGAATGTGAAAATATGTGACGCTTTGAATTTGCAAACGAGTCGCGTGACTGAGTAGTTTGGAGTGGAGATCCTTGCGAGAAATACCATGTTTGATTCACGCCATGCATGCTCGATCCACGAGGGCGGTGTCCAATATTTTCTAAACACTAAGGTAAAAACTATCGAGAAGCATGTAAGCGACGATTATCTTTATATGAAGAAATAAATGAACCGGACATGTCTCTCGATTTACTTGCAATGCTTCTTAATTTATATTCAAATAATACAAAGAAAAGTATATAATATACACGGGTTGGAGAAAACGACATTCAACGGGTATATGGGCCCCTCATAAACTTAAACTTCGCTCCTTCATCATCGACAATAATTACTGATAATTGTTTCATCTGCCAAGTATATGGAGGTTTTTATTTCAATCAGAATTAGGGTTATGTTGTCATCGATCTCGTTGATCCCCTTATACCTTCCTGAATACGAGGGAGCAATTGAGAATAAAGGTGGAGCGAACTGAAGCGATAGGAAAGCAATAGTTCTCTGATTCATTCCATCGGTATGCCTATGCCCAATTATCCATGTCCCAATCTATACAACCATGTATAATCATGTATCGTCGTAAGCTTTCCGAACGACAATAGAACGGAATAGCGGTTTGCTAATTGGCCGGTGCAAGTTACACGATACGCGATACGAATTTTTCCATTTTTTTCCACAACGAATACGAATTCATCGAACCTGTCGGTGGAGCAAATTAGTGCATACAGGGAGCAATTATTTAACGTACAGATTATCCTTCAAATCCTCTTTGTTCTGCCAAAAACAGAGTTCAAGACATTCCACTAGATCTCAGCTTATTTCGGTTTCAATTTTTTTTTGTTTCCGGATCTAGGCGGCAGCAAATCATAAAAAGTAGGGAGCAAATGGGAGCAAATCAGGAGCAGAGTTTTCGTATATAAATTATTCAAAATATCGAAAACTGCAGGTCAGCTTCGCATAGGTTAAATGCTGTTCGCCAAATGTCCTTGCCGCACTGTGCCGCTAGTAGTCATGTGACAGGCATACATATATATGCACGGTGCACAGGTGTTTCAAATATTTTACATAAATAAAACTTTAATATAAATAACTCTATGAAAACCATTAAACGCGTGTATGATGGATCTGAATCATAATTGAATCTTTCAACTTAGCATTATCAACTTCATTCACACACACACACGTGCGCATATATATACGTATGAATATATTCCAAGTCCATATATAAATGGGCATATTCTAAATTAAAAGATGATATAGGTACTAGGCATGGAATAAGGTGCATATATAGGGAAAAAAACGTATATAAAAAGTATAATATCAATTTATTTTCGCACGAATAAAATGAATATTTCATATGTGTGTAGTGTACAGTTATGTTTTGCAGAATTTGGATTTTTTTGTTGGATTGATTTTGTTTGTTTGTTCTGCATTGATACGCGAACAATATTGTTGCTTTCTTGTAGAAATTCAACACTGGGTCCGTTGCTAAAGAATTTCGAGAGCGTTATCGTTGGATGGGAACATTGAGCCATCGTAATTCTACAAATCGTGTAAAATGTCCTCAAAGACGTACGGAGATTATCAATGAACGTGAAATCTTTGTTCCAAATACATAAAAGAGCGATATAAATGGCCGTTTGGATGCGCCAACCCATCTCTTTGTTGCCAATTATTTGATAAGGCTCCGAAAAGGATTACGCAATTGTTATTCGTATTTACCAAAGTTTCTTTACATAGTAGGCATTTAACGTATCTGTACATTTGTTTTAGTGAATCTGTAGTCAAACAATATGTTACGCAGCTGATTACCTCAGGCGTGTTCTGTTATTTCTGTAAGATCCCACCCATCATGCTTAATAATTTCTTGCAACCGTTGTTTAATGGAATTTTCAAGATTAATGAAAGTGTCGGGATTACTGTATAGTTTTCAGATCCCCGAGTGTTGGCAAAGGCTTTGTCGGGTTATCATGCATAATCGAAAAATTCCCGGTTTTCGGGGGTTTAACATTATATACGGCGAGGATCCTGAAAACATTTAAGAACGTGGACGTCGAAAGGTGATCGTCGCAACCACTTGCTTGTCGTAGAGTTCCAAAAAAATTCTGTCATGGACAATACAAAAATAAATAGTTGGAAAGTAGTATATGACAAAAGCAAAGAACGACAATGCGACATCCTGGATGGTAACAGGCGGATTGAACAACAGAATCCGTAGACATTGTTAATTACACCCTTAACCTAATAACAATACCGTGGTCCGATGGACCGGCATCCATATCATATTTATACGATCATGACATATGTTATGGTCACTACTTTTTTGATCAATAGAGTAGATCACTCATTCGCATTTCTTGGGTCCGCGAGGCCAGGTGGTGAAGAAAGGTACTCAAAATAGGTATGGGTTGCTAAGATTAAGTACCACATTGCCGTTGTTGCTGTCCAACAACATTGCAGCCCATTAATTACAAATGTCGTTTTTAGAAAATACAGTGTTGAAAGGGCTTTCTACACAAACGCCTAGAGGATCCTGGTTCACTCGGCCCGTTAACACGTACTGAAAACCACACTACTCTGTTAGATATTCGTTGAGATCGAACATTGACTGCAGTGTGACACGCGGAGCCTCTGCCGTTTGTTTCGTTAAAAACACGTTCTTTGACAATCCTCCCTTTTGAACATGGCCTTCCCAAGCATCCAACTTTTTTAATGATTCTTGAATTACCTGTAATAGAATGGATGTCAATTTGTAAATAATGTTCCTTATCGCGGACTCCTGCAGGGATATTGAATATAGACTTGGATACTGTAGTAGTCAGAAACTAATATTTTTGGTTGTTTTATATTTCATTATATAATTGCATTTCAGTTATACCTGTACTACAAACAAATATGTATAGTATAAATAACAAATGTTCGAGGTATACCTTGAAGTCACTGTTGCCTACTTGAACCCCATCAATCGGGTGCTTTTGGTTGAGAGCGTCAAACATGTCGTTCATCCATTTACAAAACGATGCCGTGGCCTCACACCCATCCAATTCTGAGAAGTATTTTATTAAAAATCGAAGATCACCTGCAACCGTCAAATGTCTTGCATGAATGAGATGTAACAGGCACTCTCAAATGCGCAAAAAAATTTTTCTTCATGATTCGATGTTGAAGCATTGCCTTATTAAGCAGTAACTGAGATAATTGCATGAAAAGAATTAGGTAGTATATAATAAATCATCAAAAATATTTAAAACATTCTCGGTCAAACTTAAAAACCTTCAATCCTGTTCCAAAGTAATCGATGATTTTTTTATACTCGTATTGCTAAAGATATTACATTTTCGCAAATCTTTTTCACGAATAAAATTTTCCAAATAAATTTTTTCGAGAGTTTAAAAATTCAAATTTAATGATCAGCTGATAATTTTTACCTGACCATTTTTGAGTCAAAAAGGAAACACTTTAAAAAATATATATCTTCGTCGAATACATTTTTTTTATCTTAATGAAGATATTTTTGAATAAGGAATAAAACAGATTTCAATTTACTTCTGGACTTGAAAAAATTATTGCCTAGAATGCCATTTCTATAAATATTTTTTCCATTTCCAAACTCTCTCCAAAACATGCTTGTTTTGGATATTAAAAACACGTATTGAATTTTTTAGAGCGGGTTTAATGATATATAAAATTGTGAATCAAATCAAAATACTCGAGTGGAAATTAGCTATGACTAATTCGGCGATGAAAAATAACATCTACTACAAAAAATTGTAGATGTACTTATTAAAAATCTGCTCAAAACAATATTGCCAATAAGAATAACGTTTCTGCGTCGCAGAAACTTGTATCCTGCCAGAGATCTCATACGTAACAGCATGCATAACAGCATCCATTCTTCGTCATAATTACGGCCTTTCAAATTGTTATGTTTCACTGCTTCAATGATGTGGATTGATACATGAATTTGATTCTGGGGGATTTTCCCGGTCTCAATATATTGTTCGATGTCTCTGCTCGTGCATTTTGCCATTTTCTGGCGCAACTCGAAAATCTTTTGCTTCAGACTTTTGATTTTCTGCCTCACAAGACGTTTCGTTTTCATTGCTAAGCGATACTTCGACTGCATGTTCAATCCTTTTTTTTATTACATTAAATTAACGTTATTTTTTCTACATTCTTGTACATTTCCCCGCATATACCGGCGAAGACTCTTCTCAATGGTGTTTTTAGCCTTGCTGCAATGTACACAAATTTGCTTACCCACAAGTAGCAGAGGACACTCAACGTGTTGCTAAGTAGCGGAATAATCTTTTTCTAGTTGGTTGCAATTGAGCTGCTCAATTTCAGGCTTTACTGGTGGTTCCCAACAACTACGGCCATATTCAGTCGATGAATTGGAACTAAAACATTCTGCAGTTCGTTTACAACTGTAATGGGACAGGTTATAATGAATTGACAGAGGTCGAGTTGTTTGGCTAAAACTTTGACTTGAATTGATAGATCCTTCGTTACAGTTACATCTTTTGATATAAAAGTTTCATACTCCCCTCAATTTCTTTAGTTTTGCGAACATACAAAAATATAAGCTGCATTTTGTCGGTCAGTAATTTGTTCTAGCCATACAGGTGGCAAGTCAAGATTTGCTGTGACAATGTCAGTGAAATTCAGCACATGACTTTCTACAGTTTTTCAAGGTCGTTGTTCCATTTGAATAAGTGAGGTAGATCCAATGGATTGCAAATCTGGTTCTTGAAAACCCATGTATCGGCAACGGATACTCTACCGTCATTATTGTCTGATGGTAGTGCGTTGACAGCAGCATCAGATGCACTATCCTTTTTGCCTCAAACTAAAGGTTTTATCTGTACCTCATCATGTTTCACCAGATCCACCCAATGGATCCAAGAAAATTGCATAGGCAATGTAACTTTTCGCAGCCTAGGGACTTTATACTGTGACTGTAATGCGACAATCAAACATTGTTATTGCCAGCGTAAAACTACATAATGTAAAACAATTATTTTGGACTTCTGCGAGACATGAAAGATTGAATTTAAAAGTGAACTTACCACTCCAAGCACATTACTATCAGGACTGAGCAGCTCTCGCTGCCAAAGAATGTCATCTTTAGCGAAATGTTTTTCACACACTGCTCTTCGGATCAGAAAAGACTCTTCTGTGGGTTTCGCAGCGATTTTCCATTTTTCGGTAATTTCGGAATCTTTAGGAATTGTAAACAAATGCACTTTTACCAGGTTGGAAGGATACCCAAAAGTACAGCCTGACCTTATGCAAGTTGGCATATCACTTTTTGATAAAATTTTCTTAGTAAATTTCCACAATATTCTTTCAGCTCATTCAGCTACTCGGAGTCTTCAGTACACATACAGTCGCTACGGGGGCTGATGGGGGCTGTAGAGCCAAAGGCTGTCGCACTCTTTGGCTGTTACATAACAGCCAACGCTCAGTAGTGGTAATTTGAAGCACTAAAAATCCGGGACAAAACGCGTTCCAGTTTACAGTATAGCAGTGGGCAGTGTCATCTAGGGAAGGGCGATTCCTTCAAAGAGAATCGATTCTAAAGAATCGATTCCCGAAAAGTATCGATTTCTCGGAATCGATCCTTTTTAAAAAAGAATCGAAGAATCGTTAACTTTGCGCACTATTCCATTTAAAACATTTCCGCGGGAAAATTCACCTGTCGGTTTTGTACATTTCTTAGTTTTTATCTGAATTCACAATTCACACTCCTCGTGAAGGTTTCATACCCATCCGATCAATTGAAAAACACAACAAAAGTGACCTTAACCTAGAAACACATAATCATTTCATCCACTAGTAGTCACGACATCAGGGTTGAATTGAAATTTTTTATTGTGCAATTCACGACCAAAAATCCAAAATGAATAGAGAAAATCTTATGTATGAAGTCCTCAGGGAAACTCCTAGTAAGTTCTACTCTATCTATGGAAATCAATCACAGTTTAGCATTAGTAAAGTAACCTCAATTTTTATCTGATTTTCAGTGAATCAAGTTGATCCAAGATTTGTAATTTTCTTTAAGATAAATGAACATGGGCCAGTAAAAGTATCTAACTTGAATATTAGAAATTACTCACAATTAAAATGTAAATAATTTCTATTTACAAAATATGTTATGTTCTGAGAACACAAATATTAAATTAAATTAACATTTTTCTAGATGATGATACCTACACTCATCAATAAAGTTGTTCGTCCACACTCACAAGTAATGTTCGATTCTTTGTGATTCGATTCCTGGCTGACAAAGAATCGATACCTTAGGAATCGATTCTGAAAAGAATCGATAAAGGAATCGATTTTTCGTCGTCAAGAATCGAATACCTCTACAAGAATCGAATGGAATCGCCCTTCTCTAGTGTCATCGCCCTGGACACGGTCAAGGACACGGCACCGTTGCTTCATGATTGCAAGTGAGAGGAGTTCACGTCTTCTCTTTCTCATTCGACTCGACGCGTCGCGAACGCGAGAACGAATTTACGGCTCATTCGTTCACTTGAGCACATCTCTAAACCAAATTCTGCTAGAAAAAAGTTCATTCCTCACCGCGTTAGAAATCCGTTGCACGTGATTTCTAGCCAATCGCGCTATACGTGGCCAAAAGATTTTTTTATCTAAATTTTTTAATTTGATAATCTGTACAAATATCAAACCTAATAAATCGATAATTATAACCCTTCGAAGCGACCCCAGGAATCCTCGAGTGCATTATTTGAAATCGATAGTAAGTAAAGAAAAGTGTGTGCTTCAAAGGATAAATTTCGAGGATATTTACTGGACTATAGGTGGGTCGATCGTAAAGGTGTATTCGATATATCGAGCAAAAATAATGCACAAGTCCATAAAAACCGATATGCAACTCACTGTCTTATGGGCGATAACTCCTGACTAATTCAGCTTACGAGCTCCAGGTTTCGCACACGTAATCTATCAATGGTAGAGAATGATATGGCATAATTTCGAGACCTAATGATTATTAAAAAAAAACTGTCCGTTCTGTTGTTTGTCATCTCATGATAAATTGGTGGTTTTTCGCTCATAACTCTTAACCTATTGGATATTTTCCGTTGCTAAAAGCCTAGTTTTGTAGATTTTTTGGAGACCAACGAGAAAATATTCACCTTTTCTTCGTGTGAAATCGAAAACTAAGCGGATATGAGCCAAAACCGTAAATTTGCCTATGAACCATGGGATAAACAATCGAGTGTTTATCGGCGAGACTTTGGGTGAGTGACATTTCATCGGACGTATCTTTTGCTACCTACAGAAAAAAGTTAGCTTAAGGTAAAAAAATATCCCGCATCTTGCTCATATGCTTGAACTATAACAACGATTCATTGCTGCGAATCCTGACAGCCAAGTCACCCTGAGACTGATAATTCGTTGAAATTTTATGTTGAGGCAATATTATAAATTTCCCGACATAGAAAATATCTCAGATTCCGAAAAATGTAAAGAACAAAATAGTCTTGACTCCTGAAATGAGGTGAAAGGTTATTAAAATGAAAAAATTTTGCACATCAAATTTACTTCTTTGCGATATCCTCCTCGCAACATTTTTCGTACATCTTTATTTGTAAAAATCTCATAGGAACAGATTCTTTAAAAAAATTCACATAGTGGTGGGGGGTTTTGAGATTAAAATAGTACATTATGCTGAAGGGACGAAACGACAGCGATTTGTGACCAGGGTGAAGTTGGCTGTACGAGACGAAGGCGATCGTGAAGCCCGAGCCGGAGTCGATTGCAGCCAACTTCACCCGAGTCAAAAATCACTGTCGAGCTATCCGCGCTATAAACGATACTTTTTGTAATAAGTGCACAGAAAACCAAGAAGAATCAATTGCGTCAAATGGAGAGACTCGAGGTACTAGAGCCTCAATGAGGAATTTTGCGAAGCGAGAGAAGGGGGTCGGGGTCCACGGGGTGAAGCCCCCGGTAGGGGGTTCGCGGGGCAAAACCCCCGATACAAGTGTGACCAAATTTTTGATGTTTTTTTTTTATTTTGTTAAAAATGGGAATGAGAAGTACTTGAGAAAAAATGTTCGTTAATACGTTCAGTTTTTGATGGGTAGCACACATAATTTCTCATGGTATAACGCTCATTGTTGCTACAACATGTGCGTCAATTTGCAGTTGTGAATTTAAACTAAGTTATGTCATATTACACTGAAGTATGTCGCGATCGATCTTTTCGATCTTGGAATCGAAGATGCGAGTATCGCTGTGTGGCAACGTTCGGAACTAAAGGACAGTTATTTTCATCTTTGACCAGCATTTTTGTCATAGGACAGAAAAATTGACGGATGGCATCCTGGCTCAAAAAGATTTATTTTCCGCTCCTAAATGAGGACAAAAACGACGCACTTTCGGTGCACGTGTTACGAAAATAAAATATTCATTGTTTATCGTTTGCCGCAGCCCAAGATGTCTGCTGAAATAGGTATTCGGCAAATTTCTTTCTACATAAATTGTACTTAAATGTTTTATGCTTTAGCCAGTATTGAATTGTGAACCACCTGCTCCAGAAAGATTACTTGGAAACGTAATATAACACAATCTATTGCTTGTTTGATGTTATAAATTAATTTTTTTTCATTGATAATTACTAAATGTGTTGATGTAAATTTGATGACATGGAAGAATTGCCAGACGAAGAGAATCGGCCAAACCTATGAGCAAGATGCGGGATATTGTTTTCCCTCAAGGTAACTTTTTTCCGTAAGTAGCAAAACATCCCCATAAAAAGCACCTCTGGTGCAAAAACCTTTCGCCTAGTTATATACATGTGATAGTCACCCACAAAAAATACATTCTTATGCCAAGAAAACATTATACACTTATTATTTTATACAAAAATTCCTTCCTCGTAAAAAAAAAGATTCGAAATCAGATGCTATTGCCTAGTACCGATATCACGTTGTCTTTTTTCGAATTGACAATTGGACTTTTCATAACACGGTATTGACAGCCTTCCTGTCCTGCCACGTAGTACCATAGATATAACGATAGAGGACTGACGCCTCCATTGGTTCACCCAAATAATTTTTTTTTTAAATAATTGAAGAAAAAAAAAATTTGGTCGTAGTGGTACTGAGCAGATCTTTGCCTCATGCAGGGCGAAATAGACAGAAATCAAGCCCGAAGCAATTTGTAGAACAATTGTGCCGAGGACTTGTGGAAAGGTGAAATAATTCGTGGCCGTAATTTTATGTACCCATGCTGGTTGATCAAGCCTGTGTGTAATGTAATTAGTCAACGTCATGAATAAAATTGCTCCGACGTTCTGCTTCTCAAAGGCTTCTTGTACGGTAACTTTTTTCCCCTTTCGAGGCTTGAAATATTAAAATGAATGTACATTCTTCAAATGAAGAATATTTTTATCAGCTGAATCTTACTACTCAAAATTATCAATCACACGAAAGACGCAGAAAGACGAAACTGTCATGGCGGAGGGCAGCGCAGCCCGCCAGAGGGCGGGCGCTTTATTATTATTTTGTAAATAAATACTTAACAATTATTTTCCAAATTTTGAAATACTTGGAAATCGATTTTCCAAATCATTTAGCATCGATCTGAAGAAAAAAAAATGAAATCGGTCAACTTGTTTGCTAACTATACGTTTAATAAATTTTTATTGATTATTCATTATCCGTTCTTTTCCAAACTACGTGAATGATTTTCCAAATTTGTCCAAATGATTTCCAAATTATTGGGTACATTTATTTTCAAATTGGTTGCAGTAGTTTGCCAAGTATACTGAGATTACAACTTCTCCTTCTCTACACTCTTTCACAGGATTCGCTAATAGATATTCTCGTGACTTAGCTACTTTAGTTGCTTCTGATTTGCATTGAATCGTTTCAAAAATATTATTTATTTGCCTAATAATAATGGACAGATTATCGGAACAATTTTTTCATACAGAAAATCCTAACCGCAATCTAAACATAAAATCGTACTCCGCGCGCTTTGCCTACCTGTCAAAGCAGAAGACAACCAGCGTGAACAAAGAACGGCGGAACGGCAATGCCGTAAACGCCAAATTCGGGATCGGACCGATCCAACTGACCCGCATAACGAATACTCACGGTATAACTAAATACTGTAGTAATCATTCAATTCAACCCTGTGTTGTCAAACACTTACAGTTATCTCATAAAAAAAAAAATATCTTACCGTACCTCAAGTAATCTTGTTCTGAATTATACGCACAATTACGACCAAAAATACATTGACACAATAAATCATACCCCAGATGATTGGTATGATACCGGACTGTAGTTGGTGAAAATAAAGAGCTAAACAAAGCGCCATCTGGCTACGTCCATATTTGGTAGGTCTCTTCTCTCTACCTAGCGAAAGCCACTCTATACTCTTTATACCCATAGGTTTCTTGCCATAGTGAGTGACGTCACTGACTGACGGAGACGACGAAAATGCAATCTCGTCGAAGACACGTATAAATTACTTGCATCGGAACCTTCGAATAATAATATCTCAGCTCTACGTCCACCGATTTGTTTGCAATAGGGCTTAAATTAAAGCTCTCCTTTGCTACATCCTGCAATAAATATTACAATTCCGTATTTAAAGCGAGACGGAAGAAATTAACGATCATAAATTTCCTTAACGGTCACTCAGTTGCCATTCGGGTATAGAGACTCTGTCAGAGTCTCGCGCGGCGAGTGCGATTTTTTTTTTTTTTTTTTATATTACTAGGCGCGAGACTCTACCGAGTCTCTTGATACGTCCGATGAAATGTCGCTTACCCAAAGTCTCGCCGATAAATACTCGACTGGTTATCCCATGGTTCATAGGCAAATTTACGGTTTTGGCTCATATCCGCTTAGTTTTCGAATTCACACGAAAAAAAGTTGAATATTTTCTTGTTGGTCTCCAAAAAATTTACGAAACTAGACTCTTAGCGACGGAAAATATCAAATAGGTAAAGAGTTATGAGTGAAAAACCACCAACTTATCATGAGATAACAAACAAGAGAACCGACAGTTTTTTTTTATAATCATTAGGTCTCGAAATTATGTCATATCATTCTCTACTATTAATAGATTACGTGTGCGAAACCTGGAGCTCGTAAGTTGAATTGGTCAAGAGTTATCGCCCATCAGACAGTGAGTTGTATATCGGTTTTTATGGACTTGTGCATTAGCCGAAGCGACGCCGATTTTTTCATTGGTTCATTTTTGCACGATATATCGAATACACCTTTACGATCGACACACCTATAGTCCAGTAAATATTCTCGAAATTTACCCTATGGAGCACACACTTTTCTTTACTTACTACCGATTTCACATAGTGCACTCGGGGATTCCTGGGGTCGCTTCGAATGGTTATAATTGTCGATTTATCAGGCTTGAAATTTGTAAAGATTATCAAATTAAAAAAATTGCATAAAAAAAATATTTTGGCCACGTATAGCTCGATTGATTAGTAATCACGTGCAACGGATTTCTAACGCGGTGAGGAATGAACTTTTTTTCTAGCAGGATTTGGTTTAGAGATGTGCTCAAGTGAACGAGTGAGCCGAAACCTCGTTCTCGCGTTTGCGACGCGCCGAGTCGAACGAGAAAGACAAGACGTGAGCTCCTCTCACTCGACTCATGAAGCAACTGTGCCGTGTCCTATACGCATACGGAGTTCGTGCGGTCAACTGGCTACGCTGCCCATCGACAGGACGGTCATTTGTCTGCATGCTCTTTCTACTTACCGATGGTATCTAGTGAATTTTGGTGGAATAATATTCATGTTCTGAATTCGTTAATCCGACTCAATTATCGACTTATGAGGACGTAGTTCCACGCAGAATTTTCCGCTTTTCACGATGGTCGAGCTATTTTCCATCTATTGAATTTGGCCAATATCTGGAATCCCCGGCCATGTAGCTCGAAAATGACTTCAGATTTGAGATCCTGCGGGTCGACAACCCTCGTATACCAAAATGCAGCGACTTCCTCGATTTTTCGAGTTCAGAGCGATTTCGACTGGACTAAAGAAGTTGATTTTGTATTCTAGAAGGATGTGGTTAGAATTTCAGTCGAATTAGTAAAATTTCAGCATAGATCCTTCCATCTACCGAAGCTTTCTCGGGTTAAAACAGAGAAAGAATCAGTTATTTTTATTTTAATGCACACATTCCTGTAGGAAATTCAATTTTCTACAAAAAAAGCTTGGAAATAGTTTTATCGTCATCCTAATAGGTGAAAAGTTATCAGGATTTGAATACTCGTCTCTGAGTAAATTCCACGAAAGATAGTTATAAAGCACTTAGTTGCGAGTGTTCAAAGCCTTATAACTTTTTACCCACTAGGATTACGAGAAAGCTGTCTCGCAAATTTTTCGTGTAACGAATTGAATTCCCTATAAGAATGTGTGCATCAAAATAGAAAAAAAAAATTCTTCCTTTGTTTCAATCCGAGAAAACTTCAGAAGACGGAAGGATCTATGACAATGCCTAGCGCCGTTGGGTGACACTGGCAACCATAGACTTATAGAAATAGACTGAGCATGCCGGCTATAAGAAGTGAGGACAACATCCATCCCGTTATTGGCTCTGTCTCTCTCTCTCTCACCAATGGCTTCATTCGCTCTATATCTATCTCGATCTTTCCTAGGGTGGGGGCATGGACTTTCTGTGGTGGGGGAAGCAGCCGAAACCAACTCTTGTTCTAAGACAAGGACAGCACCAATAACGGGTAGAAAATTGGGGATAAGTATGATGTCCTCACTGACTCCGATCAAACGCTCAGTCTATTTCTATAAGTCTATGCTGGCAACCCCAAGTTCCTATGGCCAAAATGCTTTAATTACCACCGTGTACAACTCCTCTGAGTTTTCAAGGGGAATTTCAAATCACCCTATATATTGATTGGACTATGTGTGTCGTGCCGTGGCCAAAGGAAGATACAAAGAAGAAAAAAACGCAATTGAGATATTGGTATCAAAAATTCCAAATTGAGGTGTTCAGTATCAATTCTTCGGCGGGGTTGAGGTAAAAATACACCTCATTGGTTCTGGAGCAGCTATACAGTACCACAGCATTTTCCGTCATTGTGTAAAGTGTAAAAAAATTGGGTAGGTTATTGAACATTTTAGTGTGTTGATTTAATACAATCGTTAGTGTTGTTCGATCGGTCAGTCTGTCAATACATGAAAATGTTATTTGATACTAAAGTAAGACTGTCCTGATGCTAGTCTAACATTGGTTTGTGTTACTTTCAATATGGAATAGTGATAACGCTTCCCATTACCGCCCAAGCGAGCAAAATTGGACACGCATTTGCCATAATGCAAATTTTGATCATACCTACATTGCAATAGTTGTTTTAGGGGTGAAATTGTTTGATTTAACCGATTTTTGAGTCAGATTTCGCTCATCACCCCCCAGAAATTTGATATCGTGGGTTGAATGTCGAAAAACGGAAAAGTCGCGACCTAAACTGGACACTTTATACTCGGTTCTAGGTCAAAAAAACAACTCGGCCAAAAAAAACCCGGTCGAAACAACTCGATACAAAAACAACTCGGCACAATATCATTACGAAGTAGAATATTCAG
Organism: Arge pagana; assembly: GCA_963969455.1. Lineage (NCBI taxonomy): Eukaryota > Metazoa > Arthropoda > Insecta > Hymenoptera > Argidae > Arge > Arge pagana. The sequence continues at coordinate 13,552,806 of OZ018310.1, read as the reverse complement.
TTGCCTGCATTAATATCCGAAGACAAATCAGTCGCGACGAAATATCCGCGCGACAAAATATCTGAGCGACGAAACTTCCGCCAACAGAATATTCTCGCAACAAAACATCTCCAAAATTGATTATTGTAAAAAAATATCCCCCCCACACACACACCCACATACTGTTGAAAATTTGCGTTCTTTTTAAGTTTCTTGATTCGTGTGCTTGAATGTTTCAGAATCGAGAAAATTCCGATTCCGTGTTCGTAGCCACCGTGATAGTTGCCATTCGTGTAAGTAACAACTTTACCTCAAACAAACTACAAAGGAGCGTTTCAAAAGCATTTCGCGAATGATTCCTACGCAGGGGTGGGGGTTCCGAACCCCAACCCCCTCCGGGTCCCTCGGTGGGGGTTCCGCCTCCCGCGCCCCTACAAGGGCCTGTGGCCCCGAACCCGCTGCCACACTTCACTTTCGCACGATCAACACACACACATACACACACACACACACACGCGCGCGCGCGCGCACGCACGCACGCACGGACGCACGCACGCACGGACGCACGCACGCACGCACGCACGCACGCACGCACGCACATATCATAGGTGATGCTAGAGTATACAAGTGGTCAACGATGTCGAACTTCGGATGTTCTTTCGATAAATATATCAAAGGATATTTTGTCAACTCAACCCAACCTCACGCGTCCCAACCCGACCCAACCCAAACTAACCCAACCCCCGCCGAAGCTTCACCACCGAACCCCATCTTTGAGGGGCCATTTTTCGGAAACAAAATAAATGTGATTTTTGCCGGAATTGTTTTTATACCGAATTATTTTTGTCGGGGTTACAAGGGATGAAAAGTCGATACGACAAGAAATCGTCATTTTTTCTTCTGTTGCATCAGCAAGGGGGTTCTCGGAGACGCAGAATGCAATTTTGAATGAGGAAAAATTCAAAACAACCACCTGTTGAAAGAAAATTTCATTCCTTTCAACTTCTATCTCGTGAGTAATTTGGATTTTTTCTCTGACAGAATTGAATTGCGCATTCTGAAAATATCCTTTCAGATGCATCGTAACAAAAAACGATGTCTTCAGGTCATATCAATCTTTCACCGCTTTCAAACCTCCAGAAATACCCTCATTACTGACTGTTGTATATTTATATGTAATGAAGTTTCAAATTCTGTTGCACGCATAAATTTCACGGAAAAGATCATGTTTGCATGATCATAATTGAAAAAGCCTGGCTTCGAGCATAAGGTGTCCAGTTGTGGTCGCGATTTTTCCATTTTTCGAGACTCAACCCTTGATATCAAATTTCTGGGGGGTTGTGAGGGAAATCTGAACCAAAAATCGATTGAATCAGATTTGATTTCCGAAACAATGATTGCAATGTAGGTATGATGAAAATTCGTGTTCTGACAAATGCGCGTCCAATTTTGTCCGCTTGGGCGGTAATGGGTTAACGCAGAGCTACGTTACTTTCTATATAGAGCTCTGTTACCTAATTACTATACACGGAGTGTGTTAAAATAACAATAATTTTGTGTATAAAAATCGTTAACACAAATCTTTGCGTTAAATTTATCGGAATTTTTGTTTACAGTATGCGGTTGTAATGACCTTCAGGTTGTAAGAAGGATGCAGAATGACTTCAAACCAAGTTAGTCGTGGGTAGTTTATTTTGTTTGAGCGAACTGTTATAATCCCGTCGTGCGAAGTGATATAGACGTATCTATTTGTCCGATGAATTGCTCGGACATCATCTCACCGCTGGCGAACCGTCATGCTTACACGATCGCGAATGTCAGGCATTGCAGGATTTAGTCGTAAATGAGTCGCGAAGGCTGCTATGCACGATTTTTACTGCGTCGATAACGGGACAACGAATCGCGGCGTGTCAATCTCTTCCATCAGATCGACAGACGATCATGCATTACCGTTGACAACAGATTGGATCCCTTCGTATTCGTACTGTTCAACGATTCGAGAATTTTCGAGCTGCCGCGATATCAAGAGCTTCGATTACCGTGTTGCGTTTCAGTTTTTTTTCTCTTCTTCTTCCAAGTCCATTTATTTTGGATTGCCGGGGCGTAGTCCGTCGTTCGTTAGTATCCGAGGTGCGAAAACAGGAATGCGCCATGAGATTGTTGTAAAGGTCATATCTCTCGTCCACTGTTCGTCTTTGCGGGCGGTCGCTGGTGCCCGTCTTTGAGTGGTCTCCGAAGGAGTCGCTCAGAAATCGTAAAAGACTCGGTACGACGTTGCCGAAAGTTTTCATTGCTGTTCTAGATCATGAGAACTGGCAACGCGTTGCCGTACGAAAAAGATGGTGCCCAGTTCCGGTAACGTAACACCAGGACGTTGTAACCCTAGATCGCGAGGTACCAGCGCATCCTATAAGACTCGACGTTCTACCGCGGGTGGCACGTATCCTGATCGTCACCTGTTACCCTCCGTCTTACAGCGAGACTTGCTCGACCATCAGCAAAGATTTATCATGGTTTCACCAACGGCGTCTCCGCATTTTTAAATATTCGCCCGGGGAATCGACAATAAACCGATATGAGGCGATTTCGGAAAAAATTAATGTCTCCAACGAACGTTTTTATCGGATAATTTTGTCCCGACAGATTCGTCAGGGTGAAAAACGTCAGAGTTTGTATGATATGTACCTATAATTTGTAGGCGGTAAGCAAGCATTAAATCGTCGGCGGTACTAACAAATTCGATTGAATTAGAGTTCCGTTGCTCGCGGCGCACAGTGGGACGCATAACGTAAAAACCGCGACATGGGCAAAATTTTGAAACTGTCTCTATGGACTTTGAAAACCTGAAGTTCTGTTCTATGGATTCCCGTGAATACGGAAAAGAAGATTTGGTGCCCAATACTTGGTTCTTTCGTCTGTTCTTTGAAGAAATCTGCTGAAAAACGAGGACGAAAATGGACTATTTTAAGCAAATTTCAATAGTAATCGCAAGTGTATCGAGCTCGTCGTAACTGTTCAACCTTAGTTTGTATGGGCTCATTTCTCTTAGTGTAGAAATGAACCTAAACACGTTTTTCGATAGTGTTTCCGAAAATCAACTCGTAGAAAAAAAGTACCAGGGTCCGCCAGAATACAAGCTTCACAGGTGTTTACGTTTAGTATTTACTGAGAGAAATACATAAGAATCAAAGCCTACTTAAAGCCCATTTCGTCCGCTAAGTGTATTATCATGCTTAAACGTGCGGGTTTGTGTCACGTCTGCAGCAATGCAATCCGACTGCCAGTCGGACTAACGTGTATCGATATTAGACTATTTAGGTATAAGAGATTTTGGGCCGAAGCCGGTTCCTTTTTTCACGTGGCGAAAAAAAATCCTTATGTATAATAGGGGATTCAAGATATAACGACTGCTTTATACTACAATACAACCAGAAGTAATTTGTCAGTTTTTGATTACTTACGACTTCAAGCTAGATCTTAGCCTTTGTTATGATCAAGAGAAACTAGTTGCTGTACACAAGGCACGAGTTGTAGCGATGAACGGAATGTCTTTTTTCTTAAAATCCGTCCTTGATCTTAAATGCTTTTCTACAACACAAACATGCACACTCAGAAGAAAGATATTTTTCTTCTGATACACGTATGCGGTGTACCTGAGCATTATTTTCAATGATTTTCCATTTATTTGTGTCCAAACAGTATTTCGAAACAAGTAGGGCATTACGGTTTCAATTATAAAACTGAACGAAACTGAAGACTGTTCAAAACCAGTGATTCTATAATTTCTAGCTTCTTCACCGTCACTCATATCGCCAAAGAGACTTCACTCCTCCATTCAGCACAGAAAAATACATAAAAATAGGAACTTCATCCAAATCTTTCAAACACATGACCGAATGAAAAGGCCATATCCAGCGAATCGGACGTCTCGTTCCACTGTAGCGTCGGTATCTTTGTTGATTCGACAGTTCTTCGTTGACGTAACGTAGGGCTGGAGTGAATTTTGGGCGTGCGTCACGTAGCTAGCAATAACAGAAAATAGGCGGGATATTTTCGACAAATCGGAAAAATCTGACCATTTCTAGTACTGATCAGTAGCGAGTTGGGAACGTCGCCCGAGGGTGCAAGGAACGAGGAGATCGTGGAGCGAAAGAGCTGGAAAAATATCAAGACTATAAATATCGAGAAATATGTATATTTCGCGCGTCGTAGAGTCCTCATGTTGGGCATCCAGGAGTGTGAGAGGTGTCGGGTTGTTCTTCTTCCGTCCAAATTACATTTCGGACATTTCTCCATTGAATCTTATCTACAAAATAGTCTGTTAAGTGATATTAAGCGACTGAATTTGTTCTATAAATGTAACCCTGCCTTGACTCCAATCTCCGGTAGCTGACATAGCTGCTGACGAATGAGACAGCTCACATCAAACGAATCTAATGATCTCCGAGTTAATTCTATACTGTTTCATCGAATATGAAAAAAACGAATTATTACGAATTTGAAAAAATAATGTGCAATAAATGCGTGCCTCATTACAAATAAATTAATTAATATGTAATGGACGCGTGATCCATTAATTTTTTTAAAAAGTAATGTACAATGAACCAGTGTTCCATTATAAATTTTAAAAAGTAATATGCAATTGATAAGTACCTACTCCATTACAAATTATAAATGAAAAAAAAGTAATTTGGAATAGACATTACAAATAGAAAAACTTTCGTGCTCACCTAACGATTTGCGAGCAATAAAAGCGTGCAAATGCGCGCTTAAAGCATGCAAATTAGAAACCTACACATTGCTACCTCATTATTGTACTTCGCGCAAGTCGTTACGCGAGCACAGCAATTTTTTTATTTGTAGCGGAATACTCTCCATTACAAATCACTTTTCTAAATTTGTAACGGAGCATTTATTCGTTGCACATCACTTTTTTTAATTTGTCATGGATCCTGCATCCATTACACATCACTTTATTAATTTCTAGAGTAGCACACATTCATTACAGCTTACGTTTTTATTTATAATGGAACACGTATCCATAACGCATTACTTTTTTTATTTGTAATGAAACACCCATCCATTACGTATTACTTTTTCAAATTCGTAATGGAGCACTCATTCATTACACATTACTTTTTTAATTTGTGATGAAGCACTTATTCATTTTACATTATGCAGCGTCACGTGTAACGAATACAGTGATGCATTCCCAAAGTAATGCATTGTTTACAACTCTGGCTCGTACTAACATATTTTACCGCAATGAACTATAAAATTTTCGAAGATAAAATGGGACCAATCAGACGATATTAACAGTTTTTGCTTAAGGGACCCATTTTGCTCCGCCCTAAGTGAAAACAAAGTGTCTGGCTTTTAAGAATATCTTTATTATCTTCATTCAGATGCTGATAAGAATCAAATTTTGGTGATGCTATAATTGACAGCTTCTTTGTATCATCTTCGGGAAAATATGATGATGCAGATTCGTTTATGTTTTTACGAGTCGAGTGCAATTGCAGCACTGCCACGAATCCGGTGGACAATACCAGTATTTTTACCATTTATCACGCTAGACTATGGTAAAATTTGTTACAACTACAGTAAAAATCTTTCAAGTTTACCAGTTTTTACCGCGACGCTCCAGTTGACGATCCAAAAATTGACGATCTTTTTCGTGATTTTTTACATCGTATACGTTAATAATTGGATAAAATAGAGTAATTAGATGCGGAATTTCCCAATGTCCCAAGATTACTGCGATTTTAACGGTCATTTTTAATGAAAATTTCTTTCCGTGTGGTATTCAAAATTGAAGGATCGACCGTATTGACTCGTATGTTTTTATCTGCTCAGCAAATCCTGTGAAAGAAACAACGAGCTTTTCCTTCACATTCGTAATCAACGCTGTTATTGATACGGATATCTACTGATTTGCAGACAAATATCACAGAAATATATCACAAAAACACTTATGATTACTTTGAAAATTATCTCATTATATGTCATCGGGTTAACGCGTAATTTGCAGTGCGATAGTTTTACACCGTGAAAAACGCTAGCAATAGACTTCTGTGAAGTTTTCAAAAAAAATATTGACTATTTTTTATTTTTTTAGGGATGACAGGAATTGAATAATTAAAAATCTAACAATCTGATCTCTGAAATACATCGATCGTTGTTATGCGACATCGAGATCGAAGGGACAAGGTCGAGGAATTCAAGGTTGAAAGTCGTAAGAAAAAAAAAGCAACCACGATTCGTTCTTCGATAGACGTATCCATCATTTAACTAATAGAGGTTTGCTCAGTAGCTACTTCGTGCACATGCGTTGATAAAAATGTTTTGACCAATGAGAAATGTGGGATTAATGCAACTATATTGATACGGTAAACCAATAACGATCGGGGCGCTGGTTTTCAAAATATTATTTCCTTAGCATTTTCAACAATTTATTTATTGCAAACTAGGAATTATTTTAATCCAAGACTTATCAATTTAAAATATAATAATAATAATTACTGTTATTATATTTTTCCAAGATTTGTCAAAAAAATATTATTTTGAATATATATATTTGATTATTAAAATAAATATAATGAATAATGGTAAATGTTTTCATATAAATATATTAATGAAGTCAAACGATTTGAAGAAGCAATATTTATACCGGTTATTTCAAGGTGGGTTGTTTATACGCACATACATGACATACACATATGAATATATAGCAAGAATGCAGCCTGAAATCCCATGCGCAGAACATTTTTATTTTGGTTCAAGGTCAAATCTCTACTGAGCAAACCTCTAATAGTTAAATCATGGACGTATCCAAACGCATTTGTATGGATCAAAGCGGTTGTGTCGGCCTCGACCGTTATTTTGCACAATTCGTTGTGGAATTGGGGGCAGCCTAAATTTACAAAGATACGAGTGGAAATATTTAATTTATGCAAAATAAGTCCCGACGCTGGGTCACCTTCTGCGGATTGTACATTCGCATAAGCGACGTTGGGATTATTGTCGAACGAATGGAAATATATTCGCTCGATTTTATGACAGTTGTGGGGGGGGGGGGGGGGGGGCGACGAATGAGGCAATCTAATCATATTTCGAAACATTTCGACGTTGAAATTTGATAATTTTGCCGAAATTTCTGTTTGTGTGCAGGGATACCTGATTCGTACTGCCCATCATCGTTCTATTCGATTGATAGACTTATGTAGACGCGACTTCCGTCGTTTCTAATGCATTCCGGAACGAGACGATGATCGATTGGGACTCGATTGTATTTTTAGATTCGTTAAGCGTAGTCGTTTTCCATCAGCGTTGCAAAATGATTACGGATTGTGAACGATCACGTGACCTTCGCAAACTGCACCGCGATCACGTGCCTGTGCATCCGCACTCGTGAAATTACACGTCGAACGATCAGAGGATCAGCTGGCATACGGAACCTTTCATTGATCTATAGATATATCGGACGCAGCCGGTCTCCTCTCAAGTTGATCCCTTTTAACCCGACCATAGCCCGACTCCTCGCAAACCTTCAGAGCCGTCTCATGGTACGACTCCTCTCATATCACCGGTGGATTTACGTTGGGATAAAAAAACTGCACGCATTTTCTTGTCATCGTCATATGTATATACTAGATGCCAATTTGCAATATATAAAAATACGTAAAATACCATACCTCACCACTAGAGTTTGAAAATACCATACCCCGCCACCAGAGTTTGAAAATATCATACCCCACCACCACAATTGGTGGTATGAGAGGAGTCGTGTCATGGAGGTTTGAAACAGCTCTGGTATTGAAAGGAGTCGGGCCATGGTATGGAATTAACCGCTAATCCGGGTACGGCAATAAAATTAGAAGAGACGGGAAACTCCCGATATATCTGTGGAGCACGCGCGCCAACTACGTACGGGGAGCCGGGCGCGTGCCCTCCTAAACAGATTTTTATTGGGGTCTTGCACCCATAGAAATATTTGCTTGAATTGCCTTTGAGTTGTGAGCATACTTCGGTTCGAGTTTGATTTTGTGCGAGAATATCGCGACGGCGCCCTTTTCGAGGGTGACGTCTTTTTGAGAAAAATGTAAATCTTATTTACTATTACTACGCATAACAGTAGTCCGGGCTAAACAAGGGCTCCGTGAATCCGTTTGATTATTTGCGTTATTCTATTAGCAATAATTATATCAGCACTTATATCAATGCATAATATATTTTGAGAGACAAATGGGTTTTCCAATTTTTGTTTAAGAAAATTTTTCGGTTGAAACCTATTTCCCGGAGACAATAACTTTGCACCGTGATTTTAAAACTTTTGATCAGGTTGCGTGACCTTGAATATTTGAAAACATTTCATCTGTGGCGCTATGTAGACTAGGCAAGATGCGGTTCGAAAAAGTTATATGCAAATTTCCAGAACCCCAAACTTATGATTTGCGCATGATTCTACATGCTCTTCGTAATGAATAATGATGAAAATAAAATATTTCCTCTAGCCGATTTTTTCCACTTAAAAAAGAAACACTTTTCAAATGGAAAAATGATGCTTATATATTTATTTTCTTCAGAGAGCAGACGTCTGCTCTCTGTTTACATACTGAAAATTAATGTTATACGAAGTCCATTGCATGGTTATATCACACGTCTGATACATAAACATGATTTTTCGATTTGAAAAGTGTTTTTTTAAGTGGCATAGAATTCGACTCAGGGAAATATTTTAATTTCGTCATTAATTGATTACCAAAAGCATGTAGAATCATGTACAAATCATAACTTTGGGTTTCTCTAAATTTTCATATAACTTTTTGAAGCCGCACCGTGTGGGACGAAGACAGTGTCATAGCGATCCCTTTTCTTCTCTATAGGAATTTTCAAAAGTCGGTGCCGCTGCTATTGGGTCGATGTCGATGTCACGGAGAACCACGTTTCCTCTCGCAGACTCTACCCGGATAACTTCATCGCTAACAATAAGAAGAGAAAGGTGTGTCATCTGTCTTGTGAATCTTTAACGGACTCGTGATTCACAGCTCCATTGTTCGTTCCGTTGCACGTCGCGACTATCCTTGAAACAGACGTTATTCATCGGATGCATTCGCTATGATTATGACTAGTCTCTCGTGATGGCTCCGTCGACGCATCACCGTGTCGATTCGTTCGCAGACGAAAGATCGGTTCGCCGAGCGGCCTTTGATCGGCGAATTTCTAGTTCGCGATTTCTAGTTCCCAATGCTTAAGGGGAAACCGAATTGTTGACTATTTCGAGACTCTCTTTGCGGATTTGGAATATCGCGTGGCGGAAATTCGGCCACCGGTTTCCTTTCTTCGTTCGACGTCGAGGCTACCTTGCTATTGGTTCGCGCAACACGATCGCCCAACGAGAGTCGTGTATGCGGGTCCAATAACTAGGAGACGAAAGGCTCGTTCGCCTCAATGCTTACACAGTGGCTTGGTGTCGGTGGTCGAGAGTGGAAGTGCCGCGCATGAGACCGAAGCCTTCCGTGCAATTTACAGCACAACGAGCTTTCGCACCGCGATAACGCCAAATCGACGATTGTTACTGCCAACTTCGCAAACACGTGATTCAATATCATAGGCGTGAGTAGAACTTCTTCTCCAACTCTCCGATTTCTATCGTACAAATAACGCAATACTCGTATCGTGCTAACGATTTCACGCTGAATTTCACCGCGGTAGCCCATTCTGATCGTTTCTATCTCGAAGATTTCTATATTATTACATATATTTCCACTGATCACAAAATTACAAGATTTTGAAAACAAAACTGTAATGATTTTTTTTTCTTCTATTTGTTGTTGTTTTTTTTGTTTCCTCTTGTCTGACGAGTCAAAAGTTTTTCTAAAAGTTCACCGAGTATTTTTTATTCTTAGGAGCCAGAAAATAATTTTACTTCACGTGTTATTTGTCTTAATGTAGTCGGTAGCTCGTGTATAGCTATTTTTCCACGTGCATACAATCGCAAAATCATTCACAGCAAACTGGTCACAGAATACTATCGCGTACAGTTTTATTTTCGAGCGAATTTTTCATACATCGAATAAGAATGTTGGAATTTTCCGTCATCGCGGCCCAAAAATAGCTGAAAATTAAATTCCATCTTTCTTCTTATATGTAGATTTCGCGAAGGACGACTTCGCTCGTCAGAATCGAATCGAAGTTCTGCCAAAGATGAACATAGCACCTGTGAATTTTGTCTCGACGAAATTTGAATACAATCAGATGTTTCGCGTAGTAATAATAAATTAACGAGACGTGGCGGGTGATTTACTTGTCACGCGTTAGCCTTAAAAACAATCATATCGAAAAAAACGACTTCACAGCTCGACTGATGTACTCAACATTTAAGTCTTAAATGCATCTTCTACCGCTTGAATGCCAATCGCTTGCAGACCTTTCGCGTCATGCGTGTTTCTTCATCCGAGTAACTCAGAAATCGCAACAATGTTTTCCACAGTTGACAAAAAAGTTGAAATATTATTGCAAGTCAATTTTGCAAGAATGACTCTTGGAGTCACAAAAAGTTCCTCCATCCGACAAAGAGTTTGCTACCATGTTGCGGCAAAAACGTTGACATTCGTGCCGAAATTCTCGAGGTTTTTTTCCCAGTATAAACGAAATTCCCTTGCAAATCCATTTGGCGGCCTCGACCTCCGTAATGCTTTACGAAACCATCAATTTTCACGCATCGAACCGTTTCGAACCGTGTTTACATGAACTTTCGTTGACGAATTGACGCGGTGAATTAACTTCGATTGTCACGCGGTCAAACTTACGAGTCCACGCTTACGGAACCCGTCGACCTGTCGACAAGGACATCGAAAGTTTGTCCGTAAAATGATTGAAATCGGTATTATTATCATCGTATCTCGTACCTGTTAATTACGAAATGACGAGAAATCTTACAGTGATTCGAAAGTCACTTGTCAACCCCGAGTGAAAAGTCGCGCGACGATTATTTCTGTAAATCGATGCGAAAGTATAACGGCACGTATTCCGAAAGATAATTAGACGAACCGAGTTGGGAAATCTATTCGCAACCCGTAATTATCTGTAATGCGATTTTACTGATCAAATTTATCTTTTCTGTTTATCCTGCTGTTCGAAAACATTTTTATTCAGAGTTCTCATTGAAGTTTTCGTGGGAATCTGCCTAAGACGTTTATGTCTCGCGATTTCAGCTGATACGAACGTAGGATCGGATATTAGGCGAGAGAGAACGAAATTCGAATTCCGCAAAATTCGACAGAGCGGTGCTCAGACCTATTGCCGGATCACCGCCCTGCGGGGCTGAAGCGGAAGACGGAAGGGGAATCAGCGTCGTCAGCCATCTTGATGAGCTAAATAGATATAGATATACTACGGATGTTAACGGGTTGCACTTGCGACGGATCGTTGCGAGTATTGTATAGGTTAGGTCGGAAGGTACCTGATAATTTTCCACAGCGATGTTTCTTAGAATAGTGCATGTGGAATAATACAATATGCCGCACTGTTTAGCACCTCACTGCAAAAACAGGTTACTGAAACCAACAGTTATTCTTTGCACAATAACTTACGAATTTATTCAACGGGACGTAGGGAAAACCGGGGCGGAATGGACTACCGGGGCAGAACGGTCTCGATGATCTAAACTCGCCCGAGGCGTCAGAATGCACTAGGACTGACCACTGTTTTTTCAAAACAATATTTGTTATTGTTGAGTAACGTTGCAACTGTTGTCGCGCGCCAGTTATTAGAACCGAAAACTGTAATTAATCATTGTGAAATTTTTTTGTTTCTTCAATATTTTCAATGATCTATTTTTTTATCGATTTTTCAAAATTTATTTTGCTACAGGCAAATGATTTTTTAAAAATTTTCATCCCCTATTGTTTAAAAAATTGTTATAAACAAATGCGTTATTCATGAGATGATTGATATTTTTCTTTGGAATCTTAATCCGTGATGCAAATGATTATTTAAAACAAAAAAATCGTTCACGAAGAAAATGTTATTATACATTAAAAACGTATTTGTTCATTAGAAACTTTTTTCTACCACTTATGATTAATATTAATTGACCATTTTTTATTTTCAAATCAATTTTTCTTGTTTCTTTATATTTGATTCAAAAAACGCCTTCAAAAAACACCCCGGAACTAGAAACCACAAATCAATTGGTTCCTTTTAATTAATATCCCCATAAAAAGCACCTCTGGTGCAAAAACCTTTCGCCTAGTTATATAAATGTGATAGTCACCCACAAAAAATATATTCTTATGCCAAGAAAACATTATACACTTATTATTTTATACAAAAATTCCTTCCTCGTAAAAAAAAAGATTCGAAATCAGATGCTATTGCCTAGTACCGATATCACGTTGTCTTTTTTCGAATTGACAATTGGACTTTTCATAACACGGTATTGACAGCCTTCCTGTCCTGCCACGTAGTACCATAGATATAACGATAGAGGACTGACGCCTCCATTGGTTCACCCAAATAATTTTTTTTTAAATAATTGAAGAAAAAAAAATTTGGTGGTAGTGGTACTAGGCGGGCTTTTTCTAGATAAGTACAATGTTACGGCGGTTGAACCATGTCAATAATCCTAATATAGTGATACGAAATATTGGCCCGCCTAGTATCACCACCACCAAATCTTTTTTTTTTTTTTAATTATCTTTTTAAAATGTTATTTGGGCGAACCAATGGAGGCGTCAGTCCTCTATCGTTATATCTATGGTACTACGTGGCAGGACAGGAAGGCTGTCAATACCGTGTTATGAAAAGTCCAATTGTCAATTCGAAAAAAGATAACGTGATATCGGTACTAGGCAATAGCATCTGATTTCGAATCTTTTTTTTTACGAGGAAGGAATTTTTGTATAAAATAATAAGTGTATAATGTTTTCTTGGCATAAGAATATATTTTTTGTGGGTGACTATCACATTTATATAACTAGGCGAAAGGTTTTTGCACCAGAGGTGCTTTTTATGGGGATATCACTATTTTTGTAGAATTTGATTAATTACGTGAGTACAATTTTCTATTTGTTCATCAGTTATCAGTTAAACTGATTATTTATAATTTCCATCGAAATGTAATAGTAATAAATTTATTATACGTGCGTAAATAATCTTGAAAGTTGTTTCCGTTTGTGGCTAAATACATTAATTTGCAATCTGAATGTAATGCACTCTCTGTTAATGTAATGACTGTAATTGTCTCTATTGCCTGGTACAACTTCACCTCAGTATACTTGGCAAACTACTGCAACCAATTTGAAAATAAATGTACCCAATAATTTGGAAATCATTTGGACAAATTCGGAAAATCATTCACGTAGTTTGGAAAAGAACGGATAATGAATAATCAATGAAAATTTATTAAACGTATAGTTAGCAAACAAGTTGACCGATTTCATTTTTTTTTCTTCAGATCGATGCTAAATGATTTGGAAAATCGATTTCCAAGTATTTCAAAATTTGGAAAATAATTTTTAAGTATTTATTTACAAAATAATAATAAAGCGCCCGCCCTCTGGCGGGCTGCGCTGCCCTCCGCCATGACAGTTTCGTCTTTCTGCGTCTTTCGTGTGATTGATAATTTTGAGTAGTAAGATTCAGCTGATAAAAATATTCTTCATTTGAAGAATGTACATTCTTACTTGAAGTTTTGCTCATGAACTAGAAAGGTCAGCCTTGAATGCCACACGTTGGAGTATTCACGTTGCACTACATCAACCTGTATCATCTTCATTTCGGAGCAGATCTTTGCCTCATGCAGGGCGAAATAGACAGAAATCAAGCCCGAAGCAATTTGTAGAACAATTGTGCCGAGGACTTGTGGAAAGGTGAAATAATTCGTGGCCGTAATTTTATGTACCCATGCTGGTTGATCAAGCCTGTGTGTAATGTAATTAGTCAACGTCATGAATAAAATTGCTCCGACGTTCTGCTTCTCAAAGGCTTCTTGTACGGTAACTTTTTTCCCCTTTCGAGGCTTG
>OZ018310.1:13482843-13538600 GCA_963969455.1 Arge pagana | reverse complement strand
AAACGTTTGTAAACACTGTGCTCGCCGTGCCCTCGTATATCCACCCTCTCGTATGTCGGCACGAGGGAATGGATAAAGGTCCTTCGTTCTTACGGTACCTGCTTCCAGGTCAACGACGGCCCCCTGCTACATACAACGTGTAATATGCACCGCTCAGAGTTTCTTGTTCATCTTGAAACCTGTCCTGACGATTTCTGCGCCATGGCGACGCACTCAAACGTAAGATTGGTGCAGCGTCGCGATGCACAATTAAAAATGTAGTTGCAGTGGGCATTGTCGCACGGCGCTCACATTTGCAGGAAGGCGGCGAACGTGCAGAGACTGAGAAGCGGGGAAGAAATAATAGTTGCCGAGATGGAGGGATGGGAAGAAAAGAAAGTGGTGATGATGCGGATACGTTGGAAGAAAGAAACATGCAGCCAAAATTCGCGAGGAGAATGAAGGAGGTGAGTGAAAGCGGAGGCAGGGCAAAAGTAGGATACAAGAAGATCGGGCTAGAGAATGAGTGCTGGTACTGGAGCGAGGAGAAAAAGAACGAGAGAGAGAGAGAGAGAGAGAGGCGAGGAGAAAGAGAGCGAAGGAGAGAAAGAGGGGTAAAGATAGGATTCAGGAATATAGCAGGTTTAAGAAAAAAAGGTGATGATTTCTGGGAACAGGTTACTTAACGGGATTACATAGGACTGATGGAAACGTGGGTAGAGGAAAGAAGCTGGGAGAAAATGAGGAAAGGGTTACCAGAGGAGTACATATGGGAGCACAAACCAGCGAAAAGAATAGCAAAAAGGGGAAGAGGGATGGGAGGAACAATAACGGGGGTGAAGAGAACAATGGCAGAGGAGACCGCGACTGGGAGTGTGATGGACGGAGTAATGTAAAAGGACATGAGAATAGATGAGGAAATATAACGGATAATCATGGTGTATGTAAATGACTATGTAGAGGAAAAAGTGGAAGAGATAAAGAAAATCACAGAACAGGAGAGCGCAAGGGAAAAGAGAATAATAGTTGGAGGAGACTTTAATGCATGAATGGGAGAAGAAGGACGTTGGGTTGAAGGAGAGGGGAAGGAAACTGGAATAACGAGAGAGTCGAAACATAAGAAAAGTAACAAACAAGGCAGAAAAGTAGCAGAATGGATAGAAGAGGAAGAATGGGGATTGGTGAATGGAATGAAGGGAGGTAATGAGGAGGGAGAATACATATTCGTCGGAGTTAGGGGAGAATCGGTGATAGATTACGGATTAGCGAATCAGGAGGCGTGGGAGAGTGTGAAGAAATTTGAGGTAGGGATAGGTGTGGAATCAGATCACAACCCGATAGTGGTCACAATAGACGAGGATGGAGTGGAGGAGAAAAAGGGAAGGAAAAAAGAAGCGAAGGAAAGGATGGTGTAGAGTGCGGAGGGAATAGAGGAATACAGAAGAGGGATGGTGGAGAAAGCAATTGCAGGGACGGCGGTAGAAAAAATGACACATGCTGTGGAGGCAGTAATAAAGAAATCGGCAAAAAACAATCAAAGGAATGGTGGGACGGGTCTAACTATAAGAGAAATCAATGGTGGGGAGGAGAATCTAAGAAAAAGAAAAATGAAGAAAAAGAAACGATGAAGAGATGGCGGACGGGAGAGGGAGGAGGCAAAGAATATAGAAGAATAAGGGAAGAATTCAGAAAGACGTGTGAAAAAAGGAAGGAGGCAGAAAGACAGAAGTATATAAAAGAGACAAAGGAAGCGAGCACGAAGAGCAATGTGTGGAAAATAGTGAACAGGGAAAGAAAAGGTAAAAGAAAGATGAATGAAAGCACCTATGCTAGATGAAGGAATGGAGAAGCTACTTCATGAAGTTGCTGGAGAGAGGGGAAGTAAGAGAAGAAAGGGCGGAGGACGCAGGGGAAAGATGAAGAAGAAGAAAGCGGCAGACGGGGACGGGATACTGAACGAGGCGTGGATTTACGGAGAAGAGGAAGTGGTAGAAATGGCGCGGAAAGTAGTAGATCCGGTATGGCAGGCAGATGATTCCCGAAGAAATGGAAAGAATGGTGGATAGCACTAATCTATAAAAAAGGAGGAGGGGAAAATCGGAAGCATATAGGGGAGTGACACTCAGCTCGACGTTTTATACAATATACGCGATGGTGTTGGCGGAAAGGTTAGAGGATGCGATGGCGAGGATGAGGATGATCCCGGAAAACCAAACGGGGTTCAGGAAGGGAAGAGGAACGATAGATAATATCTACATACCGAACCAGGTAAAAGGAAGGGAGTTAAGCCTGGAGCGCACTAGAGCGACGCGCCGGGCTTTAAGAAAAGAAAAAGGAAAGATGGTGGCAGCGTTTATTGACTTGAGGGCGGCTTTTGATAGAGAGACCGGAGGAAGTTATGGGAAGCAGCGAAGAGAAGGGGAGAGAGGGGGTCGCCTTTTATTCTTCATTTGACGAATTGTACTATATGTTTGGTTTTTCTCGTTTGAGGATGGTACGTCGTTACGTACGGAAAATGGAGAGACAAAATTGGTCCGCGAACTTTAAAAAAAATAACGATTCCATTCCGCCCCGTGTACGAGGCGGAACGGCCTGCAAGACACTTTTTCAGTTTATTGATGTAACAAACAAAATGTATTGTTTTTTGCTATCTTTGTTTGCATATTTTGTTACAAAAATGTTTTAATGAACTGTTCCTAATTTTCATAGATTTTTTTTCCATCATTGAGACTTCAAAAATTTGCTCCAAACGTGAGGCAAGCCGTTCCGCCCCGGTCTCTCCTGCTCACCTCTGCATAGTTTCTTATACAAAAAGAATTGAAGCTGTGTTCGTACATATATGTAGGTATACCTATAGAGTTTGAGAAAACAGTTAATTGCAACGATCTGTCCACATTTATCGAATAAAGTGACTCGTTTAAACGTGGCGCCCGAAAACTTAGCTCATCAATATGGCCGACGTCCTACCTGCATAGATTTATATAAAATAGAATGAGCACTAGATCGGAGCGAGTGTCCCCTGAACCTCGGTTCCGTCGTTTTTGGTGCTCTCCTTGTCTTACACCCGCAGCTGACATTGCTATATCTTACTTTTCTCCCCCCCCCCCCCCTGTAGCGCTCGGTTCTCCCACGATGCACGGTATTGAGAGAGGAGTAGAGCGCAAAACTCCACAAGAGAAAAAGACACGCGCCAACAACGATGGGCGTTCAGGGGAGAAGGGAAATGCCCGGCTTGCTCAGTCTTTTATATAAGTTTATGGCTACCTGATGTACTCTCCCCAAGATTCATAACCCTTGCCCAAAAGTCTAGCACGTGCTCCGTCCATAAATCCATGCATGAAGATAAAACAGAAGTAAAAATTATTGCCGGTAAGAGGAAAAGTTAGCGTTCGGATTCGGAATCGAGAACTATGAATGCAAAACAGTAAAAATTTTGTTCGCTTGGCAAACTTCATCAAACAGTCGGTTATTCTTACCGGAAATTTGGAATCAAAAGTACTGCTAGCGCCAAATAAGAATTACAATGCTCAAAAGATAACATGGATGTCAGTTGAAAATAACCTACAATTGAGAAAAAGTATTATCATGAATGTATTATCTTCAATTACTTTTTTTTCAAGAATTACAGAGATATATCACTTCCTTCTCATATTCTCACGCTTGAATTCAAATAGTTAGTGTTTTCGGACTTCAGTTCAGTTCTTACGGTCTTTGATACAAAGTATATGATTATTTATTTTAAATTTTTGTCACCATTTAACTTCAGTACGCCATATTGGGCAGCGCGACATTACATTAGCGATTGTAGCCGACGATACCAACTAGTAGAAATTGCTAGTGAGAACGGTTAAAGAGAGCGTGCAGAATATAACCATGTATCGTTCGCACATTAATTTTCACCAGCCAAGGAAGTAAAAATTATAAGAATCGAAAAAAGTATTAAACGAACATCAAAGTGTGATGATTTTTTTTTCTCGGGGCATTAATAATTGCCAAAATGTATCCATAAAATAATTTCGTCGTTCCGAATAGTACTTTTTACCTTTTTTTTCTCTCTGTGTACTACGTATTATTCGTCCGAGACGATGAAACATTGGTGGACGATGCGAGAATTCGATTAGAGGTAGTAGCTAATTATTCATTGATCTTTTAACGATCGTGATTTTCAGAATGTCAATTAACTTCGAACTGAGGCGGTATTAGCAAGATCTCGCTTGTACCTAATCTTGTATGGGATCGCGATATTCGTACATGAAACGTAGAAGCAAGGCCGCAATGTTCTGTATGGGCCGTTAGGAACCGAAGTCAGAAGCTCGAGGGCTGGCAGTTGCCCTTGTTCGTAAAATTCGACGCTCAATGCGGCTTTCCTAGCAGCAACGGCCGGACGTCTTGCAAGGATGCAGAATAGAAATTCGCGAACGAGAGACAATCCGGCGAATCGAAGGACGTCTGGTAATCCTAGTAAAACGCCATAGCGAATATCTGTGGATATTCCGCACCTAACTACTATGAGAGAGACCTCTGAGCCGCGTGTCGTTGGTAATTTCGAAATGCTACGTCTCGATTTCTACGACCACTCTATTTCATAGGGTACGCCATCAACTATGCATCAGTAGGGTATTTCAAGAACTTCAGTATTTCTCCTACGCCGTTACCCTCACGGACGTGAGTGTATCACGCGAGAAGAGCTCGTCGTGGAGGGAAGAGAACTCTGAAAGATAACCCAAACGACTCTTCCGTTTTCATTCTCAATGTTATTTCGAACCTCATCGATCTCCGTGTTCTTAAAACGGAGATGATTGATTGTAATAACTGAGAATTCGTTAGATTAGCGAAGTAGACGATAAAAAATGAATCCGTCATTGTACAAAGTGAAACTAAAGCACAGGTGTTGATACGAGACAATTCTTTTATTATAAATTTATTTTGTGTTATCTCATCGGCTTATAAAGGAAAGTTTATAAATCAACAATCTGCTCCGGTTTTTGTCAATTTAACGAAAAATAAGTAACATGTCAATTCTACTGTTCAACCAACTGATAAATAGAACATAGACATCAAGACAAGTTTATGACATCATTGACAAGTTTATGTTGTCAATATTCGATGAATTGTGTCCATTTAAAATGATTATTTTCAATTAATGTTTCGCATGAATTAATAATAATTGTTCGTCAAACAATTCTATGAAATTTATTATTCACGTACAAATATATATTTATCAACTGATCAGACAAACATACAGAAAATGTTAAAACCAACATTTCTTATGTGTTACAAAAAATATTTTAGTGTGTGGAACTCGATGAACCACGTCTGCCAAGTTGGAATAACCACTTTGAAAAAATCAATTCAGACTGGAACAGGGACTTATTAGTGCACTTTAGTTGTTAATTTGTTGCCGCACCCTTGATTTTGTTCCGGCCGTTTCTCCGAAATCCATGGCAATGCTAGGTTAGAAGCAAGGTAGCAAAGCCACTGCGAAAAAATTTGGTTAGAATGAAAAACGAATATTCAAAATTTAGTGCTCTCTTGTTGCTAATTGGTTGCCGCAACTGCAAATTTTGGGCTCCGTCATTTTCGGGAAAACTTGTAGCTGTGCTAGATCGAGAAGAACTTAAAAACCGCGCAATGAAAAAAAGGGTTATCGAATTTTACTTTAGTTTACCTACTTTACTCTTGTGGCCAATGTTCAGTTTCGTATCCTCGAAACGGCTGCAGCAACAAAATCGGGGTTGCGGAAACAAATTAGCAACAAAAGAGCACTAAATCCCCGTTTCAGTCCAAATTGATTTTTCCCAAGTGGTTAATCCAACTTGGTAGACTATGATGACGCGGTGATTTGAACATTGATTTGGATTACTTTCAAAACAGAGCTGTATAACTCTTAACTCTTAACACAGAGCTGTGCCACTTTCAACACATAGCTATGTTACCTCATCACTACACACGGAGCGTGTTGAAATAACACGAGTTTTGTGTAAAAAAGAGTGGTCAACACAAATATTTGTGTCGAATTCGATGGAACATTTTTTAGTGCGTACAGGGTGTATAAAAATGATGTGTCACCACTCCGCCAGGTGATTCTCCAGGTCCGGGGGAACGGCACTCTGAACCCCCACCTTGCCCAATTCTGTCCGCGAGTTTGGGATGTACTACAAAAACCTAACGGCAAGAACATTGTCCCGTTAGTATGGCAGAACTGTGCGGACCAGGGCAATTCAATTTTTTCAAACTCTGATCAAATGTCTGATTCAAATTATTAGTCACGTTTATAAAGTAACTTTTATTGAAAATTTATTAAGAATTCATAGTTTATTTTCCATTTTGCAATTACTATTTTTTATATTCATTCAACATTCTTTACTCTGTAGAATATTTTTTCCCCGCTATATTGCATGACCACCAGTGGGCGGTACTAAATCTTCGATATAATGCCAACATATTATCGGCTAAGCAACAAAATCGACTGAAATCCTGGATTTAGTTTCTGAACGTTTGACCGACCCCAAAGTAAATAGAATTCGGCCCCATCTCAAAACATTGAGTGTCGTACCCCTGCTCCAGGTCACGTTGAGCAAAGATTACTCTCAACATGACCCCGCAAAATTTACCTTGACGCCAAAACTCAGGGTGAAAATTTTTCATTCGCTTAACAAATTCTACTAATGAAGCGGAACAAAAGTCGGGAAAGAACCATGGGTCGCAAATGAGCCTATTACCCAGAAAATGAGAATAAATTATTTACAATTCGGAAATATGAGTTTCGCTGATCGTGGAACGGAGAAACTCAATAATAACGAGCTGAGCGCCGAAATTAGTGTCTGGCCGTGTCTAATGGTTTGATCATTCCTCTATGTTGCGTCGTGTGTGATGCCTTATTTGTGTCGCCATTTCGCCCTCGCCCTCGCCCTCGCCCTCGCCCACGCTCACGCTCAGGCGTCCTCGCCCTCCCGCCCTCGACCTCTCGCCTTCGCCCTCTTGCCCTCGTCTTGGCCCTCTCGCCCTTGTCCCCTCGCTCTCGCCCTCTCGCCCCCACCCTTCGCCCTTACTCTCTCGACCTCGCCTTCATCCTCGCCCTCTCACTCTTGCCCTCGCCCTCACTCTCCCGCACTCGCCCTCTCGCTGTCGCCCTCACCCTTCGCTCGCCTTCTCACCTTCGCTCTAGCTCTCTCGCCCTCGTCCTCTCGCGTTCGTTTTAGTATACTTTTGAATACTTCAAATAGTGACTATTCACTACTAAATAGTGACTTTTCGCTATCTCAAATTTGGAGAGCAATGATTGAGAACTACAAGTATAGCCTGCGGTTGAGGAAAATTTTTAGGAATTATCGATGGAAAAAGTGAAACTGCTAAGGAACGGGTATGGTTTCAAATCGGGTTCCTTCTGCCACAGTAGTTGCATACCGAGTCCCAGACGAATGGTTAAAACGTGCAGTTTTTAATACTGTTTTACATCACGGAGAGATCACTACACTCGAAAGCGCACGCAGGTAAAATCGTGAATATCTCATCCGGTCAACGTGTCGCCGTCCAATAATGTTTCTCCAGCTACTATTTCCCGGCGACATTCTTTCGCTAAACCGGTATGTGTAAAAGCCACACCTCAGTTGCCGGTATCTGAAAAGCAAACGTTAAACGTGAGATAATTAGACAGCACCTCGACGAATTTGCGGAATATTCGCCATGAGTTTCCCAAATAAACTCTTGCAAACGATGAAGCTGAGACTGAAGTTAACGATCAAACCTCCTTCAATTTCGACACCTGGCAACGGGAGAATAATTCCAACTCGCTAATCAATTTTCATGAGATTAACATAGAAACATTTCATGGAGAAAACGATTCAAAAATTGGTTCCAATCGACAAATCGGTAAGCTGACAAATTTTACGATCTCTCAATTTTTACGCCCCAACCAGTTAGCGTTAGTGGCTGAAAATTCGTAACTGTTCGTTACTCTGACCTGACAATTACAAAATTTGCACATTCTTCAACAATCTGAAGTAAAAATGTTGTTTGGTTCTCCCGAGGACGATAAGTATTACGGTGCCTCTTGCATTCATGCATTTAAATGAGTTTTCTTTCTCAATAATTTATCCATTCGCGAATTGGACATGAGTTTGCGTGATAATGGGATTTTTATAAAAATGATTCGCAAGCTATTCTTGTCTTTCGGATCCTTGAAAATCTTCATTCTATCAAAATTTCGATTCGATGACGGCTGTTGAATGAAAATGTGTCAAACACGCGATGTTTAGCGCTTTGAAACGTGACAGTGGCTGACCGTTGTCGGTAGATAGTTATAGAATATCCGCCGGCCATGGGCCGATTACAGCATACGGAGATCATTGAACGCCGATACATTCGCTTACGAAAGGTAAGCGCGAAGCATACGTTCAGCTCTTTCATTATTCCAAGAACATCGACATTTTCCATTTCACAATCATTTCCATCGATTGCTATCCCGCGAGATCCGTTTAGCAATCGAGAGTCTAACACGGAGCGCGCACCGCGAGGCGTTCTTATTGCTCTTTTCAAATACTTTGTTATGGTTTTCTACTCGTGAAACATAAAACCATCTTCGGGAAGCTCTCCGATACCTGTGCGACGTCCACGTTCTCCAGCTTCGCCGATACTTAGAATTTCGCTCGAAAATTCAAGGACATATTTTTGAACGTTATCGCGATCGATCGATCAATAAAAACCAACAGAAAACCAATCGAATCTTCCGAACTTTCGAAACACTCTTTACAGCGTGTATACAGGGTGGACAATTTAACGTGACCACCAAAAATATCTCGTTTCGAAGACTCTGCTTCGACAAAACAGAATTTAGCCAGATTCGTTAGCCTTGATAACGTAGTTACCGACCGTGGTTTTTTCCGAGGTAGTTCGTTTCACCTGCGAATTGTTTGGATACGATAAACCCAAGTATTCTTCGCGACAACTCAAAAAACTAGCCGTCTGTATGTAAAGCACGATGCGATGAGCGTAAATCGATATACAATAATAGGATCATCGAATCGGACGAATCGTCCGTGGAAAGTATTCTGCGATCGATTGGCAACGATTCAAAAGTTTCGTCGACGAGTCCTGCTCTCCGAGACGTCAGTAGCTGCGAGAGGACACGATTGATGAGTATGGAATTATCGTTGTTTCAGGCCGACATATGATATGACCCAATCTCGCGAAGTACTAGCGATGATGGATCCTCACACGACAACATTTGGACGCAAAAGAGGCTGCACCGTATCGAGATGCGGAGCTTTTCTACTGGCAGCTGTGTTCGTCTTGGGTTTAGTAATGACTGGTCTCCTCGTGTATCATTTCGTACCATGTGTCGATGAAAAAACGAACGGAACTAGTGACATCAACAACCTTATGCTACTTACTTCCGACGAATTTACCCGATCCTTGTCGAAAAAGGATAAACTGGATGTCAGACTACCGAGATCGGTCGTTCCAGTTTTGTATCGATTGAAACTTACGCCATTCATATGGCCGAGCAACTTCACTTTCAACGGAGAGGTAAGACAGTTGGTTTATAGTGGAAAGAAAGCCTATGTACGACACGAGTACCTATATAATACATAGGTCTATATTATATATATTATATTTAGACCTTCGAGCCTAACATCACCTTACATTATAAACCGCGTACATTATACGTGACGCAGCGCTATTGGTTAAAAATTACGTGTTGTGCATCCTCTTATATTTTTGGAATTTAAATGTCCGATCGATATTTATCTCCCGATTAGGGAATCTACTTCTGCCATTTTCGCGAAAATTTCCTCATTCCGTATCCCCTTATAGATCGTCGGTAAATAATACTAATCCAAAGCCGTTTTTCTTCGGAAAACGTGAATTTTACGTGAGCATTGTGATTGACCTAATATTGCTTTGGGATAGGTGGAAATTCTCGTCAATGTTACCGAGGACACCACAAACGTCACTCTGCATGCCACAGACATGAAGATCGACGAAGCGGCCACGAAGATTCAGCTGCGTCCTGCCATCA
Organism: Arge pagana; assembly: GCA_963969455.1. NCBI lineage: Eukaryota > Metazoa > Arthropoda > Insecta > Hymenoptera > Argidae > Arge > Arge pagana. The sequence goes on along the minus strand of OZ018310.1, from coordinate 13,528,600 downwards.
ATGCCTCGATCGCATCGAACGTGCGATCGATCAACATTGTTAAACAGATAAACGACACGGAGCGAGAATTTCACGTGATACATACCGCGGAAAAGCTTAAGGCTGGCAAACAATATCTCGTGTATCTCAAGTACATTGGAAATCTGAACGACTACCTCCAAGGCTTCTACCGAAGTTCGTACACCGTTGAAAATCAAACGAGGTGAGTGCGTTACTGTGAACAGAGCCAAATCTTCAAACGTAAAAAATTCGTCCACCCCTCAATCTCAAAATGCTTTTGGTAGTCCGGTAAATGTCTTGGAGGATACTGAAATTGCACCAAACAGACTGAAACCTTCACACCCTACGTTTTTGCGTTTTCTAAATCAATCCACGCTGGAATTTTCACCCTGAGCCGTGTACCAAGGGGTGAAAACAACGATTTATGAGATGAAACGCTCGTATCTCGCGAACCGATGAGAAATCGGAAAAAAGTTTCAAACAAATGTTGGAGGTTGTAAAATTGCGCGTAACAAAGTCCTGACACTATCTTCTCTATTATCTATTGATGAGCCGCTAGATAATTTTGAGCTGATGTACCTCGTGAAAATAACAGAGCGCCCACCGAACGCTCATTGAAGCAAAAGAAAGATACAGGCCACTGATTGTGAGTGCTATTCCCTCTCGCAGTGGCGCGAGAGCGCATGCGCTGCTCGATTGCGAGTGAGAGCTCGCGTCTGCTCTTTCTCGTTCGCTCGACGCTTTGCGACACGAAAACGAATTTTCGGCTTACGAGTTCACTTCGGCGATTTTTCAAAGCAAATTCTGTTCTGAAAAAAGTTTATTTCTCACCTGGTTAGAAATCGGCTTTCACGTGATTTCCAATCGATTGAGCTATACTTGGTGGAAAGTTTTTTTTTTATATAGGAATTTTGCATCTTTATAAAAAAAATCACTAGAAAAAAAAGTTATTTCTCGCCTGGTTAGAAATCCGTTTCGCGCGATCTCCAATCGATTGAGCTATACTTGACGGAATTTTTTTTTTTCAATGACAATGTTTATTTCGTAATATTCACCAATTTAAAGTTTAATGAAACAGTAATCAACCATTCGAAGCACGCATCTATCCTTGGGCCATGGTATACATTTTGTAAGTTGCATCAATTGTGCTGCCAAGGTCGTAAATATCTTGGTGAGGTTTCGAAGATCTTTAATCTTCTGCAAAAGAATCAACAGGGTTTTTTTACCCTTCATGTACAACGAACTCTTATCGTAGCCAACAAACGCTAGAGCAGACAAAGAAATTCGCCTTTAGCTATACTCGCTCTTACTTAAGTTACGTTGTAAACACATGTACATAGCAATAGGTATGTCGCTCTGCATGTATTTAGACCGCTTTCGGAACTGCGGGCAAGTGCGACTACAGTCAGTGATTTCCCGTAAGCAACTGGCGTTAAATCGATTTTAGTGGTTTCTCAGTGTATATCTATTCGTTTTTCAGTTCAGTTACATAGTGATAAAATTTGAGTTGTCATAATTGAAAGCATCGTGTATTCCAATGGAAGCGTATATATGTGCATAAAAACATGAAGGTAAGTGTTTGATTATTCGTTTGTCGATTCTGATACATCTATATGGAATATGCTATTATATTGAAAACAATTTTAGTCTCAGTATAGGTTTTGTTTCCCATGAACTTTTTTCTTCGGTTTCATATAGATAGAAAAGATCAAAAAATGATTTGCCCCTGGTGAAATAACAGACAAAAAACGCGGTTTTCCGTTTACTTTTCAGTGAATTTATTTTAATACAGTCGCGCTCTATGCGAAAATGCTTTTCTCTACTTTGGAAGGTCATAACTCGAAAGTAAATGGCAAATTATTTTTATTGCAAAATAAATATGTCTTCAGACATATAAGATAAGAATTAGATAAGAAAAGACAAAAAAGAATAACTGACCGACCGTGGAAGGTCGCGCTCAGCTGGTCGAAATGACAGTTGCGGCCTTACAATTAGAAGAAAGCGACAACACACCTGTCTCTTGTATGGTTGCACACTTACACGTTGATCAGGTGTCGCAAAGATGTTTGGCCTCGCTCGTGCTTTGTCGTCGAGGCAATCGCTTGCTTATTACTATTTTGTTCGAACGATCTCCATTTTTGAACAGTTTTTTTGATAAAAATTTCGAGGGAACGGTTGCTCGGTTATAGCTGGAATGTCCCATATGTAGCACTGTACATATCCTTACAACTTACCAAAAAAATTTGATGCTTTTCTAAACTAAAAAACGTCGTCGTGCGCTTTGGTGGATTTCATCTTTTGATGTCTTACCTTGGCGCTATTGACTATATCATGGCAGGCAGCGGCATCGAAACCTTATTGTCCAGCGTGTACACTTTCGAATCGGTGAAAAAAATGCTTTCCGGCCATGCTTTCACAACGAGCAATGGGAGCGCATATTTTAACGTTTACTGCGCTACGGATGACGATTGCTAAAAGTGCGACGAGTGATAAGACACCAACATATCGTGAATACATGTTGTCATTTTTGAAAGATTGGCAACCTGAGTCTGCGCAACTCTTACAATCGGCGATTGCGAAGCTGATGTATTCGTTGCTAACAAGGGAACATCGCCAAGTGTCCCCCTCCGATTTGAACGAAACTTTGGGAGATTGTAGAGGGGGTGAAAATATTAGACACGTATTTTTTTATATCTGCGGAACTCCACCCTACGGGGGTGTAATCAACCCCTAAAAATCGCAGATTTCGCTATTCCGTAGCTAGCGTAAGACAAACGTCCAAAGATTTTTGGCCGACAAGGTGGTCCTAGGGGGTTTCTGGGGGCGCTGATTTCGGATTTGAGGTCGGAATCCAAAAATTCAAAATGGCTGACCCAAAATGGCGGACCAACTTCTTCCCAAATGGTGCGAATTGCTTCGGATTCAGTGTGCCCGGATTTTTGAGGTCGCTGATCACGAATCTAGGGTTGAAATTGGATAATTTAGAATGGCAAATGGAGATCAGTAGACAAATAGATATTTTTGAAGATGACAAAAATGTGATATAATTCATTTATGATTTTTGATCGTGCTGATAACCACAAGTGAACATGTTTGTTGAAGAACAATGTGGATAGTACATATTTTTTACCAATATCATATTCTATCTTGTCTACGTTTTATCTTATCAACCAAGCATAAATTGAGCGGTTCAATCTGTCATCGTGCATTATTTTCAAACGCCGAGTGGAGTATATTTATTTCTGTAAAGATAGTTGTAGAAAAATGTAGGTAAATCCGTTGAACGTTATTCAGCTTCTATCTATAGTATTTAATGCTATGGAATTACCCGAATCTCCATTCACGGAATCGGAAGGGCAGCTGAGCAAAGAGCTCGAAATCATCATTAAAGATGCTATTTCCCAGCGGATGGAAACTGAAATTGAATGGAGCTTGGATTTTGAATCTACAAATGCAGTGCACGAACTGGAAATCACAGAAGACAATGACGAAACAGGAGACTGGAATCATCAGAGATTTCTGAATCCGAACATAGATAACACCGGACAAAGTTTGCACGAACGATGATGAAGATTTTGATTATGACTACAAAAAACAAGCCGTATAATTTATAGATCCGGAAAATCGGGAAACAGAAAAGTATCATCTGTCCAATCCAAATTTAGAAAGGTTCAGTCTGTACGCCAATTACGTCGCTGGGCACATCAAGTGAATGAAGGTGGGACATACAGGGAAAAGTTGAAAATGATCTGTGAGTATACTCTTAACAATGACATGGATGCTCTTAATAGAAAGATACCGTTTCATGATATGGATATTCGTCGTTGGGCCATTCGAGCGCGACAACTGTTCGATATGGCACCAGCAAAATTCAAGGCATCCACGACCTGGTTATTAGAATTTAAGAAACGTCATGGAATCGTGTCGCGAAAAATTACGAAATGGGTAACGAAAAAGACATTAGCATCGCAGGAATCTTTGGAAGAGCTGGCTGTCATCTGTATTCAGAAAGTAAAAACCCACATCGCCGATTTTGGAGTCGAAAACGTTTACAATTCCGATCGGAGCGGTTTCAATTTGGAGTTAGATGCAGGGCGAACCTTGGCGTTGCGAGGACAGAAGACCGTGGAATCGACAATACAATCAAAGTCGTCAACAACGCACAGCTACACCATACAGCCTTTGATTTCGGCTGATGGCAAATTATTGTCACCTCTATTAATTGTTTTAAAAGAATCTAGTGGAGGATTCTGTATTTTTGGATTTCGACCTCAAATCCGAAATCAGTGACCCCAAAAACCCCCTAGTACCACCGTGTCGGCCAAAAATCTTCGGACATTTGTCTTACGCTAGCTACGGGATAGCGAAATCTGCGATTTTTAGGCGTCGATTACATCCCCTTAGGGTGGAGTTCCGCAGCTTTAAAAAAATACGAGTCGAATATTTTCACGCCTTCTACAATCTCCCAAAGATTCGTTCAAATCGGAGGGGGACAGTTGGCGATGTTTCCTTGTAAGATGTCAAGCGATTTTGCCGCAGAAATGAATATTCTAAAAAACCATGGTCCCACCGCTCAGCTGTGGATTCAATATTTTGAGCTGGTCACTATTGCATTTCAATTCGTCGAAGCTGAGCGATTAAGCGACTGGAAACTACACCTGCGATGTGTGAACCAAATGCTTCCGATATTTCATGCCGCGGGTCACTTGCCATATGCAAAGAGTGCTCAAATATATTCGCAAGATATGGCAGCGTCGGCATATACGATGGATGATAACGAATATCAAAAATTTACGAGAGAAGGTTTTTTCACGATCAGAAGATCGGATAAGGCATGGTCCGCCGTGTGGACTGATATGGTAATTGAACAAACACTGAATCGCTACTTTGGCACTGATATTGAACACGGAAGAGGAATAACGGCAGGTGTGATTGCACGATATTTACTGGCCATGCCTTCAACTTTCAATGCGATGGAATGTGTAGAGGAGTTTTTCAATATACAGATAGTATCAAGTGAAGAGCACACAGATCTAAATGTTTCTCGTCAACGTAGAGAAGAAGAGGAATTGAAGGGATCGTCTCAGTGTGAAATTTTCGAAAAATCGATTTTTTTTTATTGCATTATCGGATAGTATACACTGTAATAAACATTCTCTCAAATTTTCAAATCGAAATTCAAAGTATTACGGTCGCTACAGCGTTTCTGGTAGAAAGGGAACGGAGCGAGACAGCTGCCTCGTCCGCCGCTCCGCTCGACCGTTATTCCCTTTGTTTATTTTTCTACCTGCGTGTGTATCCTTCTAGGTACCTACGTTCTATAACTTTCGAAAATAAACTTGCCAAGCATTTCAGTTCGTTTTCGACATCGACCACGTGTAGGCATAAGAGTGAAACCTCCAAGAAAAAATAAAAATGGATAGAAAAGGCAAAAGAGACATGAAACCTCGACGTGATAGGAAAAGACCCGCAAAATTCAAAGGCACAAATCGACATTGTATTGAGACAGATACATCATTTGCAAGTACTTCGGCGGCGAAAATAGGGAGAAAGAGTCCGGAGTTTGAGGTCAAAATCGATCCAACGTTCAGCTACGTTTTGATCGAATTTGCCTTGGTTTTCGGCGCTCTTCAACAACTCGTGAAATGTAAAAAGTGTGATGGTGATGTGCGATTCTATAAAAAATCTATTCGAGGGTTGGGATTTAAAATTTGTGTTGAGTGTTTGTGTTCGGACCCGGCCGAGATCAACTCTTGTCCGTTGATAAAGAATGCGTACGAAATCAACCGTCGTTTCTGTTTCGTCATGCGAATACTCGGCATCGGCATACATGGCATCAGAAATTTTACCGCATTAATGGATCTAAGTTCAACTTTCAACAGCACAACGTATTACGGAATCATGAAAACGCTGCACATTGTTGTGAAATCGGTATACGAGGCCGTTATCCGAAAAGCAGGCTCCGAAGAAAAAAAAAAAAATTTGGAAGCGGAAAATCGAGCGGATATTCTCACGGTGTCTGGTGATGGATCCTGGTCGAATCGCGGTTTTACTTCGCGCATGGGTATCGTCTCTGTGATTGGAAAATACACCAATAAAATCCTGGACGTTGCTGTTCGGTCAAGCTTTTGCAGAGCTTGTTCACTTTGGAAGGGAAGCGAAAACACGGTCGAATACAATGCATGGTATGCGACGCATGAACCGGAGTGCAACGTAAATCACGAAGGCAGCGCTGGAAAAATGGAGGTTGATGGTATGCTCGAAATTTTCAAGAGATCTGAAGAAATCCACAATGCAAAATACGGATTTTATATTGGAGATGGAGATACAAAGACCTTCAAAATGTTGTTAGAAGCCAAGCCTTATGGCGACGAGCTCACGATAAAAAAAAAAGAATGCGTTCTGCACGTCAAAAAACGTGTTTACAAAAGGGGAAACGAAGCGAGAAAAAGGTTGGTCCAATTGAAGAAAGCCAAGAAGCAAATTGCAGACAAACAAGTGGAGACTGAACCGAAGAGAAAAAGAGCTCGTTCAAGTATTGCGAAAGGGGGCAAAAATGCAATACAAAAACCTGCTGCTGAACCAAAAAAAGTCCAATTGACACTAAAGTTGTTAACAACTCTTTCGGAATATTATGGCTTAGCAGTTCGTCGAAACTCCGATTCCGTTGAGAACATGAGGAACGCAATATGGGCGACGTTTTACCACAAAAGCTCAACCGATGAGAATCCCCAGCATCAGTATTGTCCTTCGGGAGGAGATTCGTGGTGCGAATGGCGCAAAGCTGAGGCCAATGGATTTCAGGAAACATATTCTCATCCACCAGCGCTCGATGACGATGTCCAAGAGGTTTTAAAGCCAATCTACGAAGATTTGACCACCGACGATTTGTTAGAGAGATGTACGGGCGCAAATACTCAAAATAATAACGAGAGTTTTAATCATTGCGTGTGGCAACTCGCTCCCAAACACATATTCTGTGGGAAGCAAACCGTAGAAATCGCGACGTATTGTGCAGCCTGTACGTTCAACGAAGGGTTCGATCCACTTTTAAAAATCATGGAGACAATGGGATGCACCATAGGGCCGATAGCCGCAGACTTCGCTGCAAAATATAAAGCAGAGCGCATCAAAACTGCAGATCGCCAAAGCTCTCTGGACAGCAAAGAAGCCAGGACAGCCCGTCGAAACGAAATTTCAGCCGAAAATGAGCAGTTCGAGGAAGCAGAAGGAATATTGTATGGACCTGGCATCGCCGATTGATTGTAAGTAAACGATTTCTCTAAAATTTTCGTACTGTAATCTTTAAACGCGTTTTTCTCAGAATGGTGTTTTTCAAAACGGTTTCCACTCTCAAAGGAAGAGTTTTAAAGATATCTAGTTCCAATTTCGCGAGAACATTTTTAACGTCATTCTTTATCGCGCTATGGAAGCTTTTTTTTTTTTTTGAAAACTTCCTATTTTTTTTTAGGAAAAACTGTCGAAAAAAAGGGCCAAATTCGACACTTTTTGTTCAAACCGCCGCCATTTTGTCAAATTTGAAAAAAAAAACCCTCCATAGCGCGATAGCGACTTTCCTACAGATCAATAATCTTTTTGAAATTTTTTTTTCAGATCAAAATTGCGGCCGTCATCGTGGAAACCGTGCAGCACCTTTTTTTTTCACGTGAAATTACAACAATTTTTACAACAATGATGCACTCAATAAATAAACTTAAAAAAAATCATTTTGTATTCTTCATAAACGTATTTATTTATAAAAAAAAAACCGAACCGATTAGTTTATTTGAACATTAAAAAAAAAATTCGCGAAAATCAGTGATTTTTCGGAGGGTCACACTGAGACGATCCCTGAACAAGTTTCTGTCTTGGATTGACAGCCACCAACCGTTTCAACCAACAAACACTTTGATGTCCTTATCGACAGGGATGCACGGGACTGACGTCGACTGTCATATGGCGATAGTGAAAGGGAAGCAAGGAATGTCGAGCATGTTGGGACGAAAGGCTAAAAACATATCACTGTCAATGTTGAATGATGTGAAGAATTTAGCTTCTCTGAAAGCGAGCATTCAGTTACCCATGTAGGGTTCTATGAACGACCAAGGCTCGGGCCTTGATTGGCTGCCAAGCAAACTAACCTGGCACGGTTATGGCAACCATGACCGCCCATTCATCTGTTAATGCCTGGAAGCTAAGTTGGGACCAGTCATGGCGAACGATCATCGGCCAAGTATGGTTCAGATCGAATGTTCCAGTCATAATAAACTGTGATCGGCCAAGCATAGTCAAACACAATAACCCAGTGAAGGCAAATTAGGTTCGCCCAATCATGGTGTACATCCAAGAACAACGTAATTTACAAATAGTTCTGCACGTGCCGAGTTATTGAGTATTTCGATCCAATTCATATAAATTTCAATTGAACGTATATAGTTTTGAGTCGATTCTGTTTATATTCACGTTCAGCTAACTTATAATTATCTTTTGGTCGTCGAATTGACCAGACAATGAGTGAAGGCAGTCACTGAGATTCAATCGAAATCTTTCTGCAATGTTAGGTCGAGCGAAACAAGGCGACGTTGCGACCTTATTATTTCTAGATGGTGGCTCGATCGGTTTATCGGGACCGTCACGCGTTCTTACTCGCGGAAACACAGTGCGGAGATTCGCTACCTGACGGCGGAGTTGCGAGGCTTCCCCCGCCCACGCTCCCGTGAGCCAATCATGTGAGCTATTTATTTGGTCTATTCAATTTATCTATAGATAACTAGCTCTGTACAGTATTTGACATAATAGTCCTTAACAAGTGAGTGTAAATCTTATTGTTAGTAATTACTCCCCGTATGAAGTAACTGATTTCATATTAAAACATGCCATGTGTGAATAATTCAACTGAATAAATTAAAATTTTAGCTAGTACATAACTTAAATATCTATAAATATCGGTATTCATTTAACGTTATCAAAAACATAAACTCTTTGTCATATTATTTAGTTATTAACAACTTTAAAAAAGGAGATTCTCAATTTGACCTGCACCTATGTTCTTATATATGTCCAGCGATTACTCGAAAATGCCTGGGCCGATTTGAAAACTTCTTTTTTTTTTTGAAAGGGTATACTTTCCAGGTGGTCTCATGAAAATTTTATTGAAATCGGTCCTATCGTTTCATAGATACTGCGTAAAACTTGTTTTATAGATGTATGTTTTTCTCTTACGAGCGGCATCTTTAGTTGGCCGACACATTTAAATTTATAAACGAGATCTAACATTATTACTGTAGAGCGAAAAATTAAAATTAAGAAAAAAATTACCAATTTCAAAAAACATCCCGAAAAAAAATTGGTTACTTTTTAATAATCAACAATAAACTATTTCAATAGCTAACTAATTATATACAATTTCTCAATTTTTAATCACCCTTTGAAGTCATGTCTGTTCGGTCAGCGGCGTGTGGAGTCATTGACGTCTACATATGTGAATAAGAGACTTTTCCAAGATATGGGCCATTGATCTGGCATTAGTGGTCCATTAATGTAACTCTATCATCGGCCAACTATTGCTCCTATCGATCGGCCAACCATCGGTTGAATTACTGGCCGATTATGTGACTGACGGATTCGATAGGGAATTCATGGGCCGCTTATCAAACATTGGTGGTCCATTGATGTAACTCTATTATCGGCCAACCATTGCTTCCGTCGATCGGCCACTATCATCAAATATTGATTTCATCGAACACATGCTCGTCACAGTAACACAGAAGAAGTTTCTCTCAAATATTGGAAACAATAATAGATTTATTAATCTGTTCTCTAATTATTTACAAGACAATAACATACAAGTCGCTATAGTGACAAAAGACGCGGATATGTTAATAGTAGACACGGCGATTCGGGTGAACAATTCAGTCGAAGTTTCTGTTGCGGTAGTTAAAAACGACACCGATTTATTAGTGCTGCTCATCGCTTTAAACAATAACGAAAGAAAACCAATTTATCTTTGTAAAATTGTTCCTGGCAAAACAAAATATTTGTACTCTACAGCAGATCACGATCAACCGAAGGAATACATTCTATTGGCGCTCGCGTTCGTGGGATGCGAGACGAGTTCGTTGTACATGAGGGGTAAAAAAACCCTGTAGGTTTTCTTACATAAAAATAAAGATGTTCAAAACCTTGCCAAGGTCTTTTACGAACCTAACAACACAATTGGTGCAATATGCGATGCAGGGAAAACATTTATACCCCATTTGTACGGATTTGTTGAAGATGGTAATCCTCAACAAATGTCACTTGGTGCATCACGTTATAAAAAATCCGTGTCGTCGGCAGCTGCGGGTACAAGTTCGATTCGCCTTGCTAAGCTACCGCCAACTGCAGCTGCATTGCGCGAACATGCTAAGCGTGTGTACCTGCAGGTACAATCGTGGCTGGGCAACGTATTGATGCCACATAATTGGGGGTGGAAGAGAGATTCGAATCTTCTGTGCCCGATCATGTCCAATGCAAGTACAGCTCCCGAGGAACTTTTAAAAATGGTAAGATTCTTAATCCATGTAAAATAAATTGAGAATGTTTCTTTACAATTTCATTTACGTTTAATAGAATTGATTCATAATTATTCTGTTGACAGATTTCCTGTGAGAATGCACGACGCATTTTGTCAGCTCGCGCGAAAACTGGAATAAAATGTTCAGAGTTATGCAGAAACTGCAACAGCATCAGTTGCGAAAATGCGGCCGCAATAGGAATTCGACCTTCTTCAGAAGAATATTATGCAACCGAGGATGATGAAGAAGTTTCCGTCGCCCAAGAGAATCCGGGTCAGGACCAAGCGGCGAATCCGACAAATGAAGACGATTAACTCTATCGTGATAGTGATGAATCGGAAACAGAATTGCAATAGTACGTGCAGTTTTAGATGACTTAGGCTTTAGACGACCAGCACCAGATTGAGGCTCCGCAGGGCCTGGGGTTAATTTGCGAAAGAGCCTGATTAAGGACAGAGAATTTGCAATTAGCCGAGAGAATACACCTTTTGGCTGCTTTTTTCATAAAGGAATAAATTGTTTCAGTTCAATGTATAAATTCGTTCAAATCATCTGCACAGCATTTTTCTTTCTTTCTGGGCTGAAGTAAGGGGCCTGGGATGCAGCCCATTTAGCTCTGAGGTTAATCCGGTGCTGTAGCGACCCCAAAAACTTCCGAGTGCAGGGTCTCAAATGGATAGTAGGTAAGGAAAAATGTGTACTTCAAAGAATTTACTACTGTTTCATAAAAGTTCGACATTTGTGAATATTATATAATTTAAAAAATGTTGATGGAAAACTCGCTCAATCGATTGAGAATCGCGCGAAACGAATTTCGAACTAGGCGAGAAATGACTTTTTTTCTTGAGATTTTTTTATACAGATGCAAAATGCCTATATTAAAAAAAACTTTCCACCAAGTATAGCTCAATTGATTGAAAATCACGTGAAAGCCGATTTCTAACCAGGCGAGAAATAAACTTTTTTCAGGACAGAATTTGTTTTGAAAAATCGCCGAAGTGAACTCGTAAGCCGCAAATTCGTTTTCGTATCGCAAAGCGTCAAGGCGAACGAGAAAGAGCAGACGCGAGCTCTCACTCGCACTCGAGCAGCGGATGCGCTCTCGCGCCACTGCGAGAGGGAATAGAGTGGCCTATATCTTTCTTTTGCTTCAATGAGCGTGCCGTGGGCGTTCTGTTATTTTCACGGGGTACATCAGCTCAAAATTATCCATCGGCTCATCAATAGATAATAGAGAAGATAGTGTCAGGACTTTGTTACGCGCAATTTTACAACCTCCAACATTTGTTTGAAACTTTTTTCCGATTTCTCATCGGTTCGCGAGATACGGGCGTTTCATCTCTTAAATCGTTGTTTTCACCCTTTGGTACACGGCTCAGGGTGAAAATTCCAGCGTGGATTGATTCAGAAAACCCAAAAACGTAGGGTGTGAAGGCCTGTTTGGTGCAATTTCAGTACCCTCGAGGACATTTACTGGACTTGCATCAGAAAAACAGTACGATTCTCATGCAAAAACTGTAAAAAGTTAAATTCATGGTTTCGAAGTGTTAACCATCTGTGGTTAATGAGAGTTTTTAAACAATTTTTCTTCACGTTGGAACTGTGCAAAACGTGAAAGCATTCGTTCCGCATTTAACATTGGATCGCGAATGAATTCATATAGTAAAGTACACATTACTACACGCTAAGCTTGGTTTGTCATATGCATACAGGGTGGAAAATATAACGTGATCACCCCACATATCTCCGTTGCCTTTAGAGTAATGAGAAAAATGTCAAGAAGTAATTCAATTGATTTTGAAGGGCTGATACAGTGGAGAAGAATTCATTTCTGTCAAATTTATAGTTTTTGCGTTTTCAAGAACATCAATGGTTTTTCAGATAGAAATATGTATTTTTCGATCAAAATATTGTACCTGATATTCAGACATATCCAACGACCTATAATATTATGATCTTCGAATGATTTTTTGCCAAGATACAATCGTAAAAACGGGAAATCCCAATGGTATTGACAATAAAAATACCCGAATCAAATGATTGAATTGCTTGCACAGAAATTTTATTGTCACAAATGTTGGAAGTGATAGCCAATAACCCTTTCAGGGGCGGTGGTAGGGGAAGTTCGGGTAGCCCCGGACACATAAAGAAAACTGTTGAAATTTTCAAACTCAACAGAATTAAAAATTTATTCTTAAACAAAATGTGAAGTTTAACATATCTCTAACAATATTAACTAAATAGTAATAAAATATTTTTTTTATTTTCGCGTAAATTCAGTGTTGAAATCAGTCCTCACTTTTAGACATTTATTTTTTTGGCGGGTAGCCCCGGACAAACATTTCAACGATGACCAAACCGTTGTTTGGCCTTACAGACATCGCAATAATAGTAGGTACATATATGTAGCACGTTTTCATTTTCATTTCAATTGCGATATTTTTTGTACTTTGGACTTTATACCAGTAAATTCAGTTGTTTCATATTACTGAAGAGTCCTAACAATCATTATTATATAATTTTTCAATTTTTTTTTCTAAATAGGTATAAACAATTGAAGTTGAAATAACCGGCTTCTTATATACAAAAGTCGGTCACATTTCGGAAAATGACTATCCAATATTATTATCTGGTTATATGTTTTTCGGGGCGCTGATGACGAAGCCGGCATCAGATTTGTGATATTACAAGACCAAGTATCGCGCTGGCGCAGTAGCAAAACGATGAAAAGTCTACCAATTGACCGGAACTTTGTCATCGGAGAGTTGTCAGGGTCGCTGATGATGAATGTGTTATCAGATTTGTGAAATTCCAAGATGGCGAGCAGCATCGCGCGTGCGCATTATCAAAATCAGTGAAACCTTGTCGAACTCACCTGGACTCTATCACCGGAGGTTTTGGAGACGCTAATTACCAAGTTGACATCAGAAAAAACAAATTTCAACGCCGAAGTCCAAAATCCAATGACCATAATCAATCAAGGTTCCGTCGATTTTGCTAGTGCGCATACGCGGTACCGAGACTCCACATGTCGGTCCCAAATCCCGAAAAGCTGGCCAAAATCCCAAATATGAAGTTTATATTTACGGAATTCTATGTACTGGGTCAGGTAGAAGGGTATATTCCACGTATGTTTCAAGGGTCAGGTACCAGCAGCTGTTGCATTTAGTCTACGAGGTCTCATTTGTATCGTAACCCTCGAGAAGGTTGTATCGACCGCGCGCGAACTGCCGAAAAATACGCTGTGTTTAGAGTTTAATAACTCAGAGTGGAATCGACCAATTTTAGTTCTGAAAAATGGAACTTCCACCGGAAAGTAAGTACATTAATCATATCAGTAGAGTTTTTCGTATCAACGACACACTGAACAACAAAATATGTAAACATTCACCGTAAAATTACCTGTCCGCGGTGAAAAAAAATATGCGTAGGTTGAGTAAAAATTAAAAGTTCTACCCACTTCTGTGACCGGACAAGTCTCACGTTATTCTATACACTCTTGAGTAAAATATAGCCCAAAATTAGCTGCCACAAACTGCCATTTTCGTTTTGATGATTTTTTTTATAAATAGACGCAGGATTCCAAAGCGGACGCGCGGCGCGGGTGCGCTGTCAAGTGATTAGTTCTTGAATATTTGTTGCTCAAAAATGTTGATTACAATATTATTATTAGTCTACCGGATTCTATTATCATTCTCACGACGGAATTATTAATTCTTCAAGATTATATAATGCAATGTCTCACCATTACATTGATTTTTTTCAGGCTCTTAGAATGGCAGTGAGGAGATTGGTTTTACTCGAACGGAGTTATTTCATCTTAATGACAATCTTAATGACAACGTCACCAAAGCATACGAAATCGTTGAGATGACATTGTCTCAAAAACTACGTGCCACTTACACATTATCCGCGAATGGAAAACAAATTATTTGCAAATTATTACACGACATAAGAAATAAGTGGCAAGAAGCTAGGAGGACTGAGGCGTCGTTTCTAACGAAAAATACCGATTGGTTGACCACATTCGCCGCTTTCGAGAACAATAAGAAAATTTCTAAGAGAAATGAGGATCCAGTTTCTTGTGGCCCCGGCCGTCCTTCGCAGAACTGTGAGGACTCTAGCGAACGGACGGCACGAAGAAAAACTGAGGATATTCGTAACCAGGCTAGTACCGAAGAGCTTGCCTTTGCCACCCAAATGAGACTTTAAGCTGAAGGGAAACTTGATGCCGCGAAAGTGGTGAAAGACGCTACTTCGGGCAGTCCTACTAGAGTCTTTGAGCACGGTTCCTGAAAATTGTTAGTTCCCTGATGCTGCGCTTTCTCTGTTAGTTGATAACCATACGTCAAAACATGTGTATCAGGCGATACGATCCGGAGCACTCGAACGTAATTCCAAATTGTATCCATCGTACAAATGTGTGCTAGAGGCAAAAACAGGATGTTATCCACCCAAAGATGACATAACTATTACTGAAAGTAGTGCTGAAGTAAGACGTCAAGCACTGTTAGATCATACAGTGAATCGCATGTTGGCAGTGCAGGGAGATGTTTTGCGTTGCCTTTCATCCGATAAAATTGCTGAAATGAATTTGATTTGCAAATGGGGATGCGACGGAACATCAGGTCAAAACACTTTCAAACAGAAATTCAGCAATGACGACGGAGATAAACCAGATGCAACCATTTTCTTCACTTCGTTTGTACCACTGCAGCTTATGATTGTTGATGAAGTGAATAGCAAAGAAGTTATCATTTGGAAAAATCTGCGGCCCTCCTCTCCTCGATAATGTAGACCAATGAAAATTGAGTTATTGAAGGAAACTGCAGAGACAACGTGAAACGAAGTAAATGACATCAAAGAACAGGAAGAGCAGCTTCAACCACTTCATGCGTTTGTTAACGGAAAAGAAATTGATGTCTTGTTTGCAATTCACCAACATCCACTGCATCAAGTCAACGATGCTACCTTTGCCATAGTACATCGAAAGAATTTAACGACATCGACAAGATTTTAACGAAAGAGATAGTTGAAGATGATTTAGATTATGGATTTCTATTGAGCGACCTTGAAAACCCGCGATTATCAAATTTCGTGAAGATTTATTCAATTTTGAAAAAAAATGTCCGTCATTTTTGGCCACCATTTTGTTTGTTTGAAAATTCGACCTCAGATTCATGATCAACGGCCTCGAAAAACCCTGAATAGCAAATTTCGTGAAAATAACACAACACCTTTTACTTTTTTGGATTTGGAACCACTTTGCGCCATCTTTGAATTTCACAAATCGGATTACGGATTCGTTATAAGCGAACCCAAAAACTTTCGGTATTGTACTATTTGTTCAAAAATACTTCTTGAAAGGGCCTCTGAAAGGGTAGACAGACATCGGATGAATGATTCTTCCCTATGTATTCTGGTGAAAAATCCCTTCAAGGTTATGTGATATTATAAGTTGTTGACCATAAGAACGCAAAAACTATGATCTTGACAGAAATGAATTTTTCACCGCCGATTTATCAGTCCTGTGACATCAATGAAATCACCTCTCCTCATTCTTTTCGTAATTCCAAAGACAACGGAGATGTTTGGAATGATCACGTTAAATTGTCCACGTTGTATATTGAAGTTTGATCGAGGACTGAATATGAGAGTGTAACATCCGTTTGGCTACAATATGTTGGTTGTAATTCGTGTTACTTGAAACGTTAATGCTATATACATATGTACGCACGCGTTGGAGTATGATTGCGATGGCACAAAGGCTGACCACTCCTCGGCGACCAAGAAAGCTTCGTCCTCTCGCAAAGCAGTGTCGGAACGCGCGACTAACATAAGATAGATCCTTCAAACTTTTCTCGTTCTAGTTTAAGTAAAGAGAGCACTTAGCAACGCGCAAACATGGGATGAGCAATGTTTACCCAGTGTCTGACGATGCTTTTGAATTATAGATGGATTGCAACGACACAGTTCCAGGCAACGGACGCGCGACGTGCTTTCCCTTGCTTCGACGAGCCTGCTCTCAAAGCACAATTCGAAATCAGCATTGGTCGGCCAAAAAACATGACTTCCATTTCCAATATGCCACGCGTTACAGATTTCATCTCAACGCCCGTGTAAGTTCTCTGCTACTTACTTTTCAGAATTATTTCTTAAGCTCGTACTTTGTTGTTTCGAAGATTTGTTTTTGTGCTAACACACCCACATGGTGAACGAATCCTTGAATCATTGAATGTTCACAGGTCGGGTCTACCATCCTACGAATGGGACCACTATCAACGCTCAGTTCCGATGTCTACCTATTTAGTAGCATTCGTTGTGTCGGACTTCGCGGTGCGCGAGTCCCACGATGGCAGGGTCAGAGTTTGGGCGCGCAATGAGGCCCTCGGTCAGTCCAATTACAGTTTGAAAATTACACCAGAGATATTGAAATATTACGAGACGTATTTCCAAATTGCATTCCCATTGCCGAAGATGGATATGGTCGCACTGCCAGATTTTTCAGCTGGAGCTATGGAGAACTGGGGATTGATTACCTACAGGTGATTGAAATCGGATCGCGTTATGATCTGTGATACTCGTCGGCCGGGGCTCGCGTGTCTGTTGGAAATAAACAACTCTTCTTTTACTGATTGCCTATCCTATTCGCAGGGAAACTGCTATGCTGTACGAGGAGGGTGTATCGATGCGCAGCAACAAGCAACGCGTAGCCACCGTTGTTGCGCACGAACTTGCCCATCAATGGTTCGGAAACCTAGTAACGCCAAGCTGGTGGAGTGATCTTTGGCTCAACGAAGGTTTCGCCAGTTACGTCGAATATATCGGCATGAATTCCGTAAGTACCGATAAGTTCGTTGATTATAAATAATTATCGTTGGTCTTTATCAAAGCTGCGCGAAAATATCAAACTGAATCGCGCAGTAATCATAAAATCAAATTCAACTTCGATGCAAGCAAGAAGTCAATTTAATTGTAAATTTTCGGTTTCACCAATTCCATGATGCGCTTACCATTTGATCCTGTGTCAATTTTGGGTTTAAAATTGGCATATGCCGCATGCGCATGCGCCGTCGATCTTATGTCTAGTTTATAGAAGACCGTGGTGGGGGCATACTCCGACAGCAGCGCATGTGGCGGCGAGCGGAACTAAAAGTGGATCGCTTAGTGGGCCTACCCCCACCAGCGCCGTTTCCAGACCTGTATGTAAGACTCCAACATGAACCTAATCCGATTCCAACCTCCGATGGAAACAGAGTTATAGTAAGAAAGTGGTCACTCTCTGTCCCTGGCGTTGTCCCTCGAGTACAAGCGGGAACACATAGAGATGAATAAATAGCGTTTTGGATCCTGTACTGAGGACCGTGATCTTGTAGAGAGTGAAGTCCGGTCTAGTTGTTTTTGCCTTTATCTAATCGCGCTTGCGCATTTTCCAAAGTAAGGTTCACTTTTGAGACTGTGCAAGCGTCAAAACCTTACTTTTGAAACTGCGCAAGCGTGATTAGAGAAAGACAAAATCGACCAGATCGTACTTCTTTTTCTACTAGGTCACGTTCGCCATTCATTGGAGAATATATGGATCCAACACTCTGTTCATGTACCTCTATGCGGGGATATAAAAGCCTAGGCCGGTTAAGTTGGCTGCGCTGCGTTCATATGCTATATGCTTTTCACACTGCAGCTAACTTAACCTAACCGGCCCAGGCACCAATGCCCCCACCTATACAGGGATGGTAAATATAGCACCGAAAGAAAAATCATATTTGGTAATTGTTACAGCAGTGAATTTAGTTGAAGTTGCTCGCTCGCTGAAGTGGTTAACACACCTGTTGGGTTAACGGCTTCGGAGCATCACTAATAAGATTTCTGAGATCAGGTCACAGAGTTAGTTTGCAATATTTTATAATCTGTATAATGCGTGGTGTCCAACACAGTTGAACTTGATTGAGTGTTGTTATTCACAGGTTTCAATTAACAGCTCTAGAATGAAAGTTACTGATATGGCTTTTAAAATGTAAAATATGAAAGCCATATTGATTGTTATTTGAAAATGATCACACATATTTATAATATACTTTTGCGGTGAAGTAGTTAATGTAAGCCATCCAGCTTTTTCCGCTGATTTTAGTACTTGAAGGTTTAAATTGATAAGATTTCGTTTCCAAAGATGTTAGTATTGACATTTTTATTAATCTTTATATTTTATTTCAGATAAAAGTAATTTCCAGTTATTTCATCAATATGTACACTCAGGTGCATTATTGCCTGGACCTGTTAATAAGTTGGATGCTCTGCGTTCATATGCTATATAACTATGAGCGCAAAGTAGCCAAATTATGAATAGGTCGCAGCATTAATGCACCCATGTATACATTATTAACTGCTCGTAGCAGATTCTTACAATTAGTAACACTCCGAAGCTGATAACTCAACCGGCGTGCTAACCACTCCAGCAAGCGAGCAACTGCACCTAACTTCACTGCTGTAATAATCACCAAATATGAATTTTCATTTGGTGCTAAGTTTACGATCCCTGCTCGAATATAACTGTATTGTGTGGCACTGGTAGTCGAGTGGCCAGATAACTATAGCTATGTTCCGATATACACTGCGAGCACTGAGCAATACATAGCCTATATATATGAGTCGTAGACAGGAATGGTAAACGTAGTACCAAAGGAAAATTTAGGTTTGATGATTGTTACAGCAGTGAAGTTGATTGCAGTTGCTCGATTGCTGGAGTGATTAGCACATTTGTTTAGTTATTGGCTTTGGAGTGTCACTAATTTTCAGAATCTGCGACGGGCAGATAATAATGTACCTATTGATGAAATTACTAGAAATTATTTTCATCTGACAAGGAGAGGATACGACTTCCGATCACGGATTTTCACCAAACTTCGTACATTTCTAGTAGTCCATTAGGACAACCTAATGTGCAAGTAGTAACGCGTGCTACCTCGGCTTTTCCAAGTTTCGTTTTACACGTACATCGGTGCGTTGCGACAGTTAGCATGAGATGGCGGCAGCCGAGTGGTTAGCATTCCAGCTTTGTAACTGCTGGATCGCTGGATGAAGTCCCGTTATATTTTTTTTCCCCAAACAATGATCATATTTTTTCATGTATATTACAATTCAAAGGTAATATAATGAAATAATAAGTCTATCTGCAAAAACTTTTATCGAATTTCCGAAGTTATTTGACCGTTTACCAATTCTTATTATTGAAAAAAATACTATACTTACAATTATTGCCGAGTTAACGACCAAACGCGTTAATTTTTCCTGGTACTGGGAACTTCCCAGTATCCTGCCCGACTGCAAGTATAAGAGATTTCACAAATCACAACAGGCATATATTTCTAGGAAAACTTCACGCGTTTGGTCATTAACTCATCAATAATTGTAAGTATATTTTTTTCAACAATAAGAGTTAGTAAAGAGCCAAATAACTTCGGCAATTCAATAAAAGTTTTTGCAACTACACTTATCATTTTATTATATTAATTTTAAATCGTAATGTACGTGAAAAAATATGATCATTGAAAAGAAATACACTACGCCCAAGAATTAAAGGATATTAAAAACAGTTCAAGTTTTTGCGTGATTTTCATGGAGCTGTATTTCAGAGGGAAATTGTCGTAGAGAGAAAAGCAAGAGGAAGAAAATGTAGCTCTCAACTTCTCGTTTTCGAGTCTGTAGCTCAAATTTTTTTCGTATCAGCGGTTTCCGCGTAATTGTTAGAACATCAATTGAAAATGTTTTTCACAAAATTTTGCTTGTTTTCAACAAGGTCCACGGACTACAATAAATTTTTTATTGTCGTCGCACCTTGATATTCTTTTGAGGAATTCAATTTCCTACAATTTAAGTGGTTGCACAGCCCTGTACGATAGTTTGCCGCTGAATTATCGTCGATCAAAGCAAAAAAGTCACTTTCGACTTTGATCATCAATTACTGGGGAAATAATGGTCACACAGAAAATGCAAGTAGGGTTCTGAAAACTGCGAAACATTCTCTACAAAGTGAAATTGTTAAATTGAAATGAAAATTTTTTTTTTGAACTCAAAATGTTGGTTGAAGAAAAGGTACAAAATTGCATAATCAAGGATATTTGGATAACTTGGTATAACGTTGCATACAACGGATAAACGAAAAATATTGACTGTACGTTTTCAAGCTCAAAGTATCCTCAAGAAATCCTGAAAGTTGCAAAACGCTGCGAATTTTTTCTCTTACAAGGAAACCTTGCGAACCCGAACTCACCGATTTCAATGATTTTGATATATGTTGTAGAACATCGAAAAATAAGAGACACGTATTTTTTTATACGTGCTCTTAAGCCCATTTAGGGGTGAAATCTACCCTCAAAGCTCACCCTCAAAAAGTCTTTTTTCGAAATATCTCTGCTTCTAATTGGTATTTCGCGACGGAACAAAATGGAAAATGCTCTTTGCGGCAAGGCGGAGCTACTAGACATTGTTATGCCCACGAGGGTTGCAACCCCTATTTTTTATACCGGAAAAACCACATTTTTCGAAGATATTTTCGTTGTACTGATTCTAATATTGACTTGAAAATTGAAAAGTAAATATTCTGAGTTGTGAAATGAAGTAAATAAGTTTACGTGTTCGAGGATTTCGCGTTAACCCTCCCCAAACACGGTTACTACCCCTTCAGACATTGGTCATCTGCAATAATGAAGAAAATGTTTTTCTCAAGAGAAATACGAATAAGATATGAATTGAGATATCGAATATCTTATATTTAAAGTCATTTATCACGAGGCAATAATTTCTTCATAAAATGAATCATCTTGGTCAAGATAAACTATGATTCGCGAGTGATTTTTTATTCCATCAATTCGTCTTTTCGTCCGATAATTTTTTACGATACTGCTTATCAGTTTCGATTATTCGTTTCGTTACTCATCGGTCGGGTATATATGTCGTAAAACTCCATGCTCGGGAATAAGTGTAGTCTTTTAGAAGCATTGAGTAGGTTTGTTCCTCCATCCGGACTCAACAATGAGAATCAATCCTTTGACTGTTATACATTTATTATCCGCGTTTTTTCAAAATATTCAAATACAAGATGGAACGGCCAATCATAGAGAAATGGAGTTAGCAGAATCGATTAAAGATATACTGTTAAGTGCCACAAATGATTTCAATGACGTAGATATGATTATCGAAGAGACATTACATTTTCAAGAACAGTACAAAGATCACGCAGCAAAAATAGTTGAAGATACAATACAGCATCATTTTCCTGATTCTGTTGAAGCACCAACGAATCATTGTACAGAATGCTGTTCGTGGTAATCAGAAGTTATCAACTTCGGAAAATCGTATTCATATTATGTACATATAAAAATACTCAAATATTCGAAATCAATTTGGTTTTTTCAAAGTAAAGTGCTCACAGGTCTCATTTTTGATTTTTTATTTCAACAATTATGGAAATCAGGTTCAGCTGCACATGTACTGACCCAGAAAACTTCAATACAAAAAACTAGAACTAATTCTATTGCGAATGAATATTTTTCAAATTCTTAATTGAAAGTGTATTATTCTATAAATTCATGACAATAATGGTAATCTTCATAGAAATGTTTGAAACATAATGATTTCTTACACCAGCCGCATCGTATCATAGCAATATTCTCACATCCGCTTATTCCGCATCGTATGTCGCACGAATCCCCGAAACTAAAATCTACGGGATTAACGAATTCCTGTGGTTTTTCATCAATATAACCACTTTTGTACCAGGAATATTTAAAAAGATTTTCATATCGTGGTGAAGATAGCTGATTGTGGGCTAAAGATTGGAGTTTGATAATGTTATTCCTCAAATGCAGATTTAAATCGTAATTCATTAAAATTACATTATCAGAAATACGTCGAACATAATTTTTCCATATGCGAAACCCAAACACATCAAGTGGTTGTATTTTGCCTGTTGTACCGGTTGGTATTTTTTTATAGTTATTATTTTGTTTTCCGGCATTGTTTCCTGTATTACTGCATCGCACTGTCCACTTCATGAATCAAGTAACAATACAGAGTGATGACCCACATTCGGATACAATACTTGTTCCAACCAAATCTTAAAAAGGTCTGAAATTACAAGATATTCTTATAAAATCATTCAATTAATCATAGTTTGGTGATAATAATTATTGTGAGTGTGCTTACTTGTAGTTAACTTTCCAGATGTTGATGCCTCCGCATGTACATTATCTGCACGGAATAATGTTGTTTGTACGATAGGGCCAAATCGACCACTTGGCTCCTTTAACACCAGAAAAAGAGGTGATAGGAGTTTTCCTGTAGCTGATATAAGTGGTTGTGGTATAACTGTGAGTTGTCGACGAAACTGACTGTACTAAACATTGCACTTGCTTCTCTCCTTCAACAGCTAACGTTCTTCCAGAGTGCATTTCCAATTGGAATCCACTTTGATCTGAATTATATAAATTCTCAACTCCAATTATAGGTATAGTTGTTTTAATGTCAGTTACAAATTGATTTGCTTTACTTTTAAGTTCTGACTCACTGTCCAAAGTTTTTCTAGTGACAAATTTATTTATTTTTCTTGATACTATTCGATGGGCTTTTTTAAACTTCAAAAGCCAACTTTCAGAAGCCTTGAATCTGAAATCTTCAGAGCCAATTTCTTTTTGAGCGTGCAAAGCCCATCGCCGTAAATCTCGATCATGAATAATTGAACCACCTTCAAGAGCAGCATTGAAATTATCTAATACATGTTGACAAATTCGTGCAATTTTTTCCCTGTAGGTACCACCCTTATTTATCTTGTTAGCCCAACGATGTAGTTGAGTTTTAGATTTGACTTTTCTGAATCTTCTTTGTACAGTTTCGATTTTCAAGTTTTTATTTTTCCCACTTCTCCAATAATCCAGTGCTCTCTGTTTATAGTCAAAACTCACTTCTTCTTCATCATCTGTACAATGATTTGTTGGTGCTTCAACAGGATCAGGAAAATGATGCTGTATTGTATCTTCAACTATTTTTGCTGCGTGATCTTTGTACTGTTCTTGAAAATGTAATGTCTCTTCGATAATCATATCTACGTCATTGAAATCATTTGTGGCACTTAACAGTATATCTTTAATCGATTCTGCTAACTCCATTTCTCTATGATTGGCCGTTCCATCTTGTATTTGAATATTTTGAAAAAACGCGGATAATAAATGTATAACAGTCAAAGGATTGATTCTCATTGTTGAGTCCGGATGGAGGAACAAACCTACTCAATGCTTCTAAAAGACTACACTTATTCCCGAGCATGGCGTTTTACGACATATATACCCGACCGATGAGTAACGAAACGAATAATCGAAACTGATAAGCAGTATCGTAAAAAATTATCGGACGAAAAGACGAATTGATGGAATAAAAAATCACTCGCGAATCATAGTTTATCTTGACCAAGATGATTCATTTTATGAAGAAATTATTGCCTCGTGATAAATGACTTTAAATATAAGATATTCGATATCTCAATTCATATCTTATTCGTATTTCTCTTGAGAAAAACATTTTCTTCATTATTGCAGATGACCAATGTCTGAAGGGGTAGTAACCGTGTTTGGGGAGGGTTAACGCGAAATCCTCGAACACGTCAACTTATTTACTTCATTTCACAACTCAGAATATTTACTTTTCAATTTTCAAGTCAATATTCGAATCAGTACAACGAAAATATCTTCGAAAAATGTGGTTTTTCTGGTATAAAAAATAGGGGTTGCAACCCTCGTGGGCATAACAATGTCTAGTAGCTCCGCCTTGCCGCAAAGAGCATTTTTCATTTTGTTCCGTCGCGGAATACCAATTAGAAGCAGAGATATTTCGAAAAAAGACTTTAAGAGTGAACTTTGAGGGTAGATTTCACCCCCTAAACGGGCTTAAGAGCACGTATAACAAAATACGTGTCTCTCAAAACATATCTCATTCGTATTTCTCTTGAGAAAAACATTTTTTTCATTATTGCAGATGACCAATGTTTGAAGGGGTAGTAACCGTGTTTGGGGGTAGTTAACGCGAAATCCTCGAACACGTAAACTTATTTACTTTATTTCACAACTCAGAATATTTATTTTTCAATTTTCAAGTCAATATTAGAATCAGTACAACGAAAATATCTTCGAAAAATGTGGTTTTTCCGGTATAAAAAATAGGGGTTGCAACCCTCGTGGGCATAACAATGTCTAGTAGCTCCGCCTTGCCGCAAAGAGCATTTTTCATTTTGTTCCGTCGCGGAATACCAATTAGAAGCAGAGATATTTCGAAAAAAGACTTTAAGAGTGAACTTTGAGGGTAGATTTCACCCCCTAAACGGGCTTAAGAGCACGTATAACAAAATACGTGTCTCTCAAAACATATCTCATTCGTATTTCTCTTGAGAAAAACATTTTTTTCATTATTGCAGATGACCAATGTTTGAAGGGGTAGTAACCGTGTTTGGGGGTAGTTAACGCGAAATCCTCGAACACGTAAACTTATTTACTTTATTTCACAACTCAGAATATTTATTTTTCAATTTTCAAGTCAATATTAGAATCAGTACAACGAAAATATCTTCGAAAAATGTGGTTTTTCCGGTATAAAAAATAGGGGTTGCAACCCTCGTGGGCATAACAATGTCTAGTAGCTCCGCCTTGCCGCAAAGAGCATTTTCCATTTTGTTCCGTCGCGAAATACCAATTAGAAGCAGAGATATTTCGAAAAAAGACTTTTTGAGGGTGAGCTTTGAGGGTAGATTTCACCCCTAAATGGGCTTAAGAGCACGTATAAAAAAATACGTGTCTCTTATTTTTCGATGTTCTACAACATATATCAAAATCATTGAAATCGGTGAGTTCGGGTTCGCAAGGTTTCCTTGTTAGTGTTCGGAAGGTCTAAGCTTATCGTTTTCGCCTAAAATCAACGTAACGAGCAGATTTGCACTGTCTGGTCATTTTTTGAAGTTCAAATGTCCATCGATCAAAAATGTTGATTGATGTGAAAAATTTATGAAAATTTTTGAATTTTTTTTTCGAAATTTTTTTTTGAAATTTTTTTTTTTCGAATTTTTTTTTTCAACATGTTCACAATGCTTCGTGATCTCAAACAAAGTTTATTCGAGCACTGGCACTGTTTTTACCGCCGGCATTAGCTTCTTGCGTGCGCAAGAAGCGTAAATCCGACCGCGCAACCTCCACGTGGTACGCTTCGGATAAAGCTAATGCCGGCGGTAAAAACAGTGCCAGTGCTCGAATAAACTTTGTTTGAGATCACGAAGCATTGTGAACATGTTGGAAAAAAAAATTCGAAAAAAAAAAATTTCAAAAAAAAATTTCGAAAAAAAAATTCAAAAATTTTCATAAATTTTTCACATCAATCAACATTTTTGATCGATGGACATTTGAACTTCAAAAAATGACCAGACAGTGCAAATCTGCTCGTTACGTTGATTTTAGGCGAAAACGATAAGCTTAGACCTTCCGAACACTAAGAGAAAAAATTCGCAGCGTTTTGCAACTTTCAGGATTTCTTGAGGATACTTTGAGCTTGAAAACGTACAGTCAATATTTTTCGTTTATCCGTTGTATGCAACGTTATACCAAGTTATCCAAATATCCTTGATTATGCAATTTTGTACCTTTTCTTCAACCAACATTTTGAGTTCAAAAAAAAAATTTTCATTTCAATTTAACAATTTCACTTTGTAGAGAATGTTTCGCAGTTTTCAGAACCCTACTTGCATTTTCTGTGTGACCATTATTTCCCCAGTAATTGGTGATCAAAGTCGAAAGTGACTTTTTTGCTTTGATCGACGATAATTCAGCGGCAAACTATCGTACAGGGCTGTGCAACCACTTAAATTGTAGGAAATTGAATTCCTCAAAAGAATATCAAGGTGCGACGACAATAAAAAATTTATTGTAGTCCGTGGACCTTGTTGAAAACAGGCAAAATTTTGTGAAAACATTTTCAATTGATGTTCTAACAATTACGCGGAAACCGCTGATACGAAAAAAATTTGAGCTACAGATTCGAAAACGAGAAGCTGAGAGCTACATTTTCTTCCTCTTGCTTTTCTCTCTACGACAATTTCCCTCTGAAATACAGCTCCATGAAAATCAGGCAAAAACTTGGACTGTTTTTAATATCCTTTAATTCTTGGGCGTAGTGTATATCACGAGATGCCATGCAGCGATTAGAAAGCTGGAAGGCTAACCGTTCGACCGCCGCCAACTCATGCTACTGTTACAACGCACCGATATATATCTCACGTGTAAAACATACCTTGAAAATGCTGAGGTACAGTGCCTTACTACTTGCACATTATGTTGTACTAATGGACTATTAGAAGTGTACGAAGTTTGGCGAAAATCTGTGATCCAAAAGTCGTATTCTCTTCTTGTGAAATAAAATATGAATAATAATAGAATGTCAATGATATCTTTGGAAAATAAAGTCTAATCCGTAATCAAAAGAAAAATCGCACTCCAAAGCAAATACCTCAGCAGGCACTCCAATGAGTGAGCAACTGCAGCTAACTTCATCCTGATGGATATAACCTTTTTGTAACATCGTTACGAGACATGTACCAGAGATTGTGCAACTAACTTCACTGCTATAACAATCACCAAATAAATTTTGCTTTGGTGCTATGTTTACCATACTAGTCGTAGAACACGTTAGGCGGACCGAGTGACGCACGGTTTACTCAGGGGTACGACACTCAATGCTTTGAAATAGGCCCGAATCTGTCAACTTTGGGGTCGGTCAACGCAAACGTTCAGAAACGAAATCCAGGAACTTGGTCGATTTTGATTTTTAACCGATAGTATGTTGGCATTATATCGAAGATTTAGTACCGCCCACAGTGGTCATGCGATATAGCGGGGAAAAAATATTCTAAAGTATGAAAAATGTTGAATGAATATGAAAAATAGTAGTTGAGAAATGGAAAAATTGAAAATAAACTATGATTTATCAATAAATTTTCGATAAAAATTACTTTTTAAACGTGACTGATAATATACATTAAATCTGAGTTTGAAAAAATTGAATTGCCCTGAAGCGCTCAGTTCTACCGTACTAACGGGACAATTTTCTTGCCTGTAGGCTTTTGTAGCACATCCCAAACTCGCGGACAGAATTGGACATGGTTGGTGTCGTACCCCTGGGTCTACTTTTCTACGTTCCCGTTCCATTGCCTATGGAGGGTAGAGGTAAAAAGAAACATGTCTGTATGTGATCAGTGTCCGTCGAAATGGATTAAATTAGGTGGCACCACAGTAGCATCAGGGTACATGCTAAAGAAAGAGCCAAAAGTTATTATAGCCGGATAATGAATTAAACAAGGATGTTGAACTTTCCGTAAATTTTCATATCCTGCTGTTCAAGATGAAGATGACAAATATAATCGGTTGCTCTTAGTTTAATGAATTTTTCAACTCGGCATACTTCACGCTGTCTTCAACAACTCAGTTCATATGATACCCTTTTGCTACCCTAGTGCTATTCTGGTGGGTTCTTGAGTTTCTATTCACTCGTTCCCGCTGGACACTTTTTCAACTTTTCTTCCATATAACATGATTCTCCTTACCTCTACCCTCCATACCGTTGCCGTAGAATAGCGGCGCCTGATCCACAATAAACGCGCAATAGAAGCGTTTGACCTATGATAAGCCGAAACCTCTACCCAATGACGATTCTGCCGCGATTGAACCACGTTCGAACGTGGTATACATGGTGGTCGTATAGGGACAGACAAAGAGAGCTCGTACAAACAGTGTTTCCCCTGATTGGTCGAACGTTCGTCAAAATTGAAATATCACATACTCTACGGGAACGGGGACGGGTTGTGCTGCATGCGTGTTCCATTGTAGACGGTACTATAGGTTTCGTATACTTGAACTCTCTACGGGAACGGGAATGGGGTCGTATGCGTCAATTGTAGACCGAGCTTGAGGCGGATGAGCGAGCCGGGCGACATTTCGTAGTCTACTTAAGCTGTCTAGTGTTGCCCCCCCCCCCCTCCTGGCTGCGATCACAGTCGAATCTAGTCGAATCTACGATCGTGACAACAATGATTGTCAAACGCTTAGAAGTTATGACGGTATTAGCCCGAGAGCCAGCGACATTTTTAGTGACCGAGACCACAAAAGCTGAAAGTGTTTTCTACGTTTCATTTCGTATTCCACAAAACGGAATGGACCATCAGCTTCGCTGGAGGCGGGGGGTATAGCTGTGGAAGCCCTTCCACACGTAGAATAATGACAGATAAAATCTAATAAATATATAGCTGATACCTGGTAGCATGTTCATTATGTTGAAAAGTCACGAAAAATTACAATTAGCTGAATGTAGAGTGGGGGAGAATGCGTCAGCTGTCAACTTAAACAAGTGAAAAACATGCGCTGAGTAAACTTATACGACAAAAGCTGAAATTTGGTCAATCAACAGGTAGTACAGTAAATTACACTAGAAAAATAGTCTGCTGGACGTCTTGCGGTGGTTAAGTGCTCTGCTGACGAGTTAAAGGCGCCGCTCACCGTTATCCGCGCGGGCACGTTACATCTTTGACTACATCAACTGAGCACTTTTCCCTCGCACAGAACGAAGTGGACTGTTCTTCATTTAGCTTAGTAAGTTACCTGTTTAATTACCAAATTTCAGCTTTCGTGATATCAGATTTCTACTGTTTTGCTATCGTCAATCTCAGCGAGCGCATGCAGATTCTGGATCATACATGGTGAGAAAAAAATAATTGACAATTAATTATATGACAGTATGTAAAACATTTATACATTATGTTATAAGTTACTGAGTACCTATGTTATTCCGTGTCGATTTCTGATTCCTCATCTCCAGAATCATTGCCCGTCTCATGATTGCTAAAATTGATGTCGATCATTGACATTTCATCGTCACTATTTGTAAGCATACATGATCTTAATATATTACTGGATATACAAAATAATTGCATCCAAACGGTATTACTAATGTTAAATCACTATGCGAGAACAAAATCTGTGTACGAATTCGAAACTGTCTGAAATATTATCAAATGCTATTTGAAAATTGTAAGTTATATAAAATCATGAATTTCAATGATTTTAGAAATTTCACTACTGTGTCCTCTTAATACTGGTCACGTTAGCACAAAATGCACCATATATAGCTATATATGATCCTGAAACTGAACTTGTCGTGGCGTGACACTAGAATTGACAAATGTTTATTTTTCAATTTGAGGTGGAACCAGATTGGAAAGTCCTAGAACAATTCGTTGTTCACGAGCTGCAGAATGTGTTCGGACTGGATGCTCTAGCTTCATCGCATCCAATATCCGTCGAAGTTGAACATCCGGACGAGATAGGGGAAATTTTTGACAGAATATCATACGGCAAAGGTAAAGCATAGTTCTTGCGAGTGTCATCGTAGCTCGATTCCGGGAAATAATTTCCCTCAATGTTGCTATCAAAGAATGTTTTCATTTTCAGGAGCTTCGATCATTCGCATGATGGATCATTTCATCACTACCGATGTCTTCAAACGAGGATTGACCAACTATTTGAAAGAAAAGTAATTCGCTACTTCGTTATTAGCATTTCGTTCGATGGTGCTAAAACCAGGTTCAATATCGTTTCAGAGCCTATCAGAGCGCGGATCAAAATGATCTTTGGGACGCATTAACGAAACAAGCACACAAAGATAAGGTACTGGACCGTGACGTGACAATCAAAGAAATCATGGATACATGGACTCTTCAAACTGGTTTTCCAGTCATCACGGTCACTCGTAACTACACCCAGAGAACCGCTACGATAACACAGGTATCCATACAAATACATAATATACATAATGTATATCGAGTCGGGTGATTCAACAACATTTTTTTTTCCTTCCAAACAGGCTTAAAAGCTTTGTTCAGGCATAAAATGATTCCCTGAAAATATGAGCTCTTAATATTAATATTAGGATAGTCAGAATCACAGTTTTCTATTTTCCACAAAAATAACACAGGAAAAATTTGTTTTGCTCCTTCTGATTTTTATAACGAGCGAATGGCACGTGGTAAAGAAAGTCTTCATACACATTTTTTTAAATAATTGAAGGCTCTATCAATTTTTCTCTAAAGTTATTGGTTCAAAAACAATTCAAGGTAAAAACTCAATTTTTCGTAAATTGGCCGATTTTTTTATAATACACCGTAAAACTACTAAGAGACCTATTTTGCAGAGCGTGCGATTCTTTACAAAAATATGTATGTAGACTTTTTTTATCACGCACAATCAGCTCGTTATAAAAATCAGGGGTAAAAAAAAATTCCCGGTGTTATTCTCATAGAAGATAGAAAAGTGCAATTTGGACTATCTTAACATTAGTACTACAAGCTCATATTTTGAGGGACTCATTTTTATCCCTACACGAAGCTTTCAAGTCTATTTGAAAGACTTTTTTCTCTAATCACCATAATATCAGTGCTCGAATACGATCTGTGCAACATCAGAAGTAGTGCGATCGATTTGGTCATCGATTTTGTAGAAGTGACTTGATTCAAGTTAGGTTGCACCTAGCGCATAACGTTCGGAGTTTATTGAACCTGTGGCCTCTGTTAACTGAGACAACAAAGTCCACTGCGTGTGGTCTCGTCCCGCAGGCTGATATCGAGTTTCATTCCCCCCCTCCCCCTCCGACCACACTTCTCTGAATTGGTTCACAACCAAGGGGAGTAGACCGATGACTATTTGTCAATTGGAAACGAACGGGAAAACCATCAGATGAAATCACGTGTTTGCGATCTGAGGATTTTGTTTTTCTAACGCAGGAACGATTCATGCTTCAAAATAGTTCGTTGAGTGATCGGAAAGAGGTTGAACCTTTGTGGTGGGTTCCTATCACGTATACGTCTCAGAATGAAATGAACTTCAACAAAACGAAACCGTCGCACTGGATGAAAGCAGATCAGCCAACTACGAGTTTGACAGGATTGATGGCAGAACCCACCGAGTGGATGATCTTCAATGTTCAGCAAACCGGTACGAGCTACAGCATTCGCATCGATATGTTCTAACTCATATGACCCCGTTCCGGTTTGTATACCTCCGTGGCAACATAATGGTACATTGCTATATTGATTCGCAATTCGAAACAGGTTATTATCGAGTCAATTACGACGAGAAGAACTGGCGCCTGATCATTCAAACGTTGGCGAAGGACTCCTCGAAAGAAATTTCTACCATAAATCGGGCACAGCTGATCGACGATGCTCTAAATTTGGCGAGAGCTGGCAGGCTTGATTACGCTACAGCCTTGGACGTTACTTCATATCTTGCTCACGAAATGGAATATCTGCCTTGGAAATCCGCGTTCACAGCTTTGGATTATCTTGACAATATGCTGATCAAGACTAATGGATACGACAAGTTCAGAGTAGGCTCGATTATTTTATTTTCTCATCTGCTTTCGTTCACTGCAGTTTGGCATTCGCAAAATAAATCATGAAGGAGGATAGTCGTGAGAAATTGTCCAAGAAACGTGATTTTTTGAACACCGACGCGTGGGAGTTCTAATACCGTTCGCTCGCTACTTGGAATATAATAGAATCCGCGTTGTACCATGGCACACTGGAACGAAACAGACGATTCGTTGGGCATGGCTTTTTCATTAGATTATGTGCTTGAAATATTTCAATTGGGATTTTATTTCATGTATTCCTTTGTGCTGAATGGAATCGTGAAATCTCTTTAGCGATACGAGTGACGGTGAATAAGTAAGGAACCATAGAATCTTTGGCTTTGAACAGACTTCGGTCTCATATAGTTTCATAATTGAAAAAGTAATGCCCTACTTGCTTCTAAATGCTTTTTGGTACAAATAACTGGAAAATCATTGAAAATAATGCTAAGGTACACCGCATACGTGTATCGGAAAAAAATCTGTTCTTTCCTTAGAATGCTTGTGTGTTATAGAAAATCCATTAAGATTGTGAACAGATTTTAAGGGAGAACAAATTATGTTTATGGCTGCTCCTGATCATAAAAAAAGCTAAGATCTAGCTTGAAGTCGTAAATATTTAAAAGCTGACACATTACTTCTGGTTGGATCCTCGTATAAAGTTGACTTGATATCCCTAAACGCGTATTTTACACAAAGACTTTTTTCGCTACATAAAGAAACGAATCGACTTTGGCCCAAAATCTCTTATGCCTAAATAATAAAATATCAATGCACGTTAGTCCGTCTACCTTGTTGCAGACGTGATATAAACCCGCTCGTCTAAACATGATAATACACCTAGCGGAAGAAATTGGGCAACATGGGCCTTTACTCTTACGTATTTCTCTCAGTAAATACCTGTGAAGCCCGTTTTCTGGTAGACGGTGGCACTTTTTTCAATGAGCTGATTTTTCGAAAGCACTATCTAAAAACGTATTATAGTTCCTATTCCTACACTACGAGAAAGGGAGGCCATAAAAACTAGGGCTGAACAATTATTACGAGCTTGATACAGTTGCGATAACTATTGAATTTTCCTCAAAATCGTCCATTTTCGACACCGCTTATCTGCAGATTTATTCAAAAAATCGAGAAAAGACTCAAGTATTGGGCACCAAACCGACGTTTCTATATTCACCGAAGCCTGTATAATAGGGTTTCATGCTTTGAAGACGCGCAGAGCAAGTTTGAAATTTTGACCCATTTCGCGATTTTCACGTTATTTGTTCAACTGTGAATCGGTTCAGCGTGACTCTTCCAAACGCCTTGCTCTAAGCATTGAACGGCGCTACTTTCTAATAACTTCGCTAATATAACGAATAGGTAGGACTGGATGGATTTATAATCTCGTAACTGATCTACGTGTTTCAGACTTTCATGCTCAAGTTGATCGATCACGTTTACAAACAAACTGGACAAAAAGAGTCTCCGAATGACCCGCAACTGACGGTTTTCACTCGCATGGATGTATCGAGCTGGGCATGTAGTCTCGGGCACAAGGATTGCATCCGCAACGCCGTGACCCAGTTCCAAAACTGGCGAACCACCCCTGATCCCGGAAACAACAATCCGTACGTGGATATGCGACCGTCTAGTCGACGCAGTTCTGGAAACATGACTCACTTGCGTATTTTTTCTTCTTCAGGATCTCGCCGAATTTGAAGTCCGTCGTTTACTGCACCGCGATTCGCGTCGGTGGGCAAAACGAATGGGATTTCGCCTGGGAACGTTACCTCGAGACGAATGTTGCTTCTGAAAAAGATCTGCTGCTTCACGCGTTAGGATGCACTCGAGAAACTTGGATTCTAAGCAGATATTTGGACTGGGCAGTGACCAAAAATTCCGGTATCCGAAAACAGGATGTGGCCAGAGTATTTGGTTCCATTTCCAATAACGTTCTCGGACAGTCGTTGGCCTTCAATTATTTGCGAAACAAATGGTCGAGGATTAAGGATTAGTAAGTGTGAAATGCTTTGCGAATGACAGTGACTGTTGATGCAAGGGATTCGTGACATTCCGATTTGTTTTCAGTCTGGGAACCTCGCTCCTCACGATAAACAATATTGTCAAGTCGACCACGAAACGGATAAGCACGCAGTATGAATTGAAAGACGTGAGTGAAAACGCAACAAAATATTCTCTCTTCCGATCCGAGCAGTTTTTTTATCCCAATTCATTGAAACTTCCATTTGGGAGACTCACGTCCAATCGCTTTCGGAACAAGTGCATTCGACGCAGTTTCGCATGAAGAACAACCTTTTCTTTTATCGAAATCGGCGCTTTCACCGGGGATCAAAGGCATTCAATGTTAAAGAAGACCGCATAGTCTGTATCTGATTATGCGTGCAACCGTGCGGCTATTTTTCGTGTGTTGTTATTCTTGTTTCGGCTTTCATACGTTATGTTTACAGTATCAAAGACACAGGTAATGTTGCTTCTTGTTATACGCAGGCCATTAGCACTATCACTACCCCACGATGCGACACCCACACCATACCACATCATACCCACACCAAACCACACGACGACACCTCACTGTGATCAGTATCAGTAGCAGTACCACACTGTGATATGGTGTGGTGTAGTGTGATGTGGTCTGCGTGTAGTGTGGGTGTGGTGTTGGAATATGTGCATAAAAATGTGTGCATTCTTGAGACGTTTGACGCTTGTTATCTTTGTTTGTCGATGAAACGGCCGATTTTGTTTCGCGGAAAAGTTTTTCCCCGTGCGAAAACGCGACGAACGCACTCGGTTCGAAAGCGATCAGAGATGGGTACCCGAAACGCAAGTTATATTCCCTATTCTGACCATGCTCTCTTCTAATGATAGCTATTGGAATTTGCTACTGAACACACCGCGGAACTCGGCCAGGCGACGAGAGTCGTTCAACAATCCGTTGAACATGCCCAAGCAAATATCAGATGGCTGGAACAAAATCACGCGGCCATTCAAAGTTGGCTGAAACGCGCCACTGCTTGACCCCTTTCACGCTGTAAATAAATCGGAGATGAATTAAAGATTGGTCATCCGTTGTCCAAAAACTCTAATCAGTCGAGCATCTTCGACCGTTACGGTCAAAACCGCGCGAAGTTTCAGTTATTGTAAGTACTTGTAAATACATTATATTAATATATAAACATTTTAAGGTAACAGTTAAGTGATCCTAGATTAAAACTGAAATGTAATGATAAGATCGAATTCGTAACCGATATTTTACAATTATGCATCTAACGTGCTGCGAAAATATTTTATTTCAAACTGCGACGAAATTGTCACACCTTGATTTCGAACGATTAGTTAGCATACCATTTTTTAATGGTTTGCCATTCGTTAACGCTTTGCTGCGATCGTGGACTCGTGCATCCAACGCTCATACTCAAGTCGGAACTCTTTAGAAGATGTAAATTTTCCATCGAGCGATGCTCCTGTATCAATTGTAACAGAAAATAGCATTTAGCCGTACAAAGTGATAGCATTGGAAATTCGTATCCGATATTTACGATGTAGAAAATCGGATGCGATTTTCACGTTTTTTTCACATCTTCATTTACAACAGATGCCAGATATTTGATTTCAAATTTCACTATTCGTTTTCTTACCCGTATCATCCAAAACGCATTGATATTATTTACCTGGTCATCTAACCATCAGACGGATGGTTTCGTGTTGATGTTCACGTCGTAAAACCCGAGGACCAGTGACATACGTTTCGATTCGTCCCATCAACATGTTTATGAATGCACAAAATAATGCGACAAGTATTATCCTTCGTTTAGTACGATACTCGAACACATGTATAGTATGACTGATCGAATTATGTCGAAGAGAAAAATTGTAGAAACGACTTGAATATGTACATATTTCGGAATTATAGTCGTCATTTGTAACCAATATTATACGACGTTGAGTACCGTGTCGTTTGTGTCGAATATCTTTACTGTGTAATCTCAAGCTTCGATATGAAATATATAATCTAAAAGATGAATCCAAACTCTCGTTTATTCACGATCAGTTGTTACATTGTGGCAAAGCCCCATAAGCCGGATTAACTAACTCACAAATGAGTATAAATTCGCAGATGAATCGTTCTCCAAAAATCTGCACGGCACCTCAGAAAATTAAAATTGCAATACATCGCTTCTGGTGAACAGTGTTTTCCGGATCAACATGATTCAATACGCCAGGGTGCAAGGTACTACAATCATTTCACAGATCGTCATGTCTGTTGGGTAATCCTGGTGGCGCGTGTTGCTCGTTTGAGAATTCCATGCACACGGTTCATGATCGCTGTAAGGATGATGTGCGATGGCCGACAGATGTCTCGTATGCGTCATGCCATAGTTGCCGGCCTAAATGTGGATCGTCTGAGAGTTTAAGTCCAACTAATCAGGTTAGAGCGTCCGTGTCGTTTCTATTTATAGCCATTTTCGTAATACTGTCTAGTAGTAAATGGATGCTGTGATCGTTAGTAAACTAATTAGAATAAGGTTGACGCATGATACTGTAGCGCCACTGTCCGGCTCCTCCGTTGTTGCTACTTCTGTCGTTATAGTCGCATCATCCGTATCGCCGTAAGTTGCTTCCAGCCAGTTTGTAATCCCTGGAGAGTATTCTTCGTACCACGCTAGATTGGCCTTAGCAGCCGTTAAATACGACTCAAGCGAGGTCAAGTTGGTTGCCACAAGATTCGGGTTCGCAGTGATGAAAGCTTCGTACTGTACAAAAAGAGCGAAAGATTAGCTACAAAGAGAACTTCGAGTATTTGGAAAGATTTGTCGGAAAGGTTTGAACAAACGTGCGTACGGTATCGATTTGGGTTTGAGTCGAGAGACGAGTTGCCACCGCCGAAAATAGGGTCAGTACACTGCTCCAGCTGCTGTAACTGAAAAAGAATGAACGTATACATTTTTTGCCATCAGAACTTGTATCGAAATTTAGTATACAATGACGAACTTACTATTCATATAACGCGTTGTACTCGGTAGTGAGGAAAGTGAAGAAATGTTCCAAGCCCACGGCGCTGGCATCGTATACCGCGGTAAATGCCGTAGCCACATCTTGTCGCCGAATCAATTGCTCCGAGCTAATAGCACTGAATAGATAGCTGAAAATTCACATTGCCAAATCAGTCAGTTTTGCGAAGCAGTGGATATGATTTTTTATTGTTTATTTGTGGTTTAGAAAAATTCAATTCTTCGCTGTGCTTACGAGGTCAGAGTTGTTGTATTCGTCGTGCAGCCAAGAGCGGTCAAAATGACGACTTGTTCGGAACCGAAATTCGTCGTCAGATACTGATTCCATAGGAATTCCCAGTCCTCGTAAGATCCATAACGAATCGCGGTACAATACACGCCCGTGCGAATATTTGGCGTGATCCTGTAACAGTGATAAACGAGGATGAAAAATATGGAAATCATTGTGATGTGATAGTCACGCGGAGATATCCGATTAGGTGCAGAAGCGGTTGTTACCACCGGGAATTATCGGCGCGCCAAGCTGCGAATAATTGTAGAGACTGCTCGATGCAGCCAGCGAGTCCGTAATTGCAGGCGCCTTGAACGATCATCTGTCTGTTCAATTCGACCAATTGTCCTTCACCTTCGACGGCGGACAGGCCCGTGGTCTCGTAAGTATAGTTGATCACTGACAAAATGTGTTCCTTGAACCGTTCCTCGGTGCTTTGCCCTCGGAATCGACGGTACAAGAAGGTAAGACCGTTGAACAAAGATCTGAAGGGGAGGTGATTGTCCTCGTGTTTCAGGTACAACGTGGCGTCAAGAGCCAAGCTATAATCGATGTATCCCGAGCGTGCAAGATTCAACAGGTCGTCTATGATCTCCGCCCGGTTCATTTCGTGGATCATTTCGTAGCTATTGCTGTCCCGGAGGACAGCTATGATACGTTGCCACGAACTCTCATCGTAGTTTACGCGGTAGTATCCCACTTGTTGGATGTTCAGGACGAACCATTCTTCCCCGATTCCCAGATCGACCGTCATCGAACTATTTCCGAACCAAAATTTCGGCGATGTGCTTTCAAAGTCTGGACTCGAGGCGGTCGTGTACGTGATCGGTATCCAGAAGGTATAGTTCACCACCGACGAGCTCGTTCGTGTTAGTAGAAACCGTTCCTGAAAATCAACCCAATGTACCGAGCACATGCCACAAGAGAAATATCTGTTCGTACCTGCGACAGAGTAAGGACACCGGATTGCAGAGTTGCGTTAACTACTGGGAAGCCGGATTGTTCGGTCCAACTTCCCATCAAAGTTGCTACACTCTCGTCCAGATTATTCGCATCGACGTGATTCTGCAGAGCGCTGTACAAATCTGCCGGTATTGTCGTACTGTATTGGTTCGTTTGCTGATAATCGTTCAGGGCATCAAGGAAGTTCTGATCTCCGAAACTATGATGCATCATACGAATGACGCTGGCAGCTGCGTAAAAAAAGCAACGGGATCATTGTACTAATGTATGATTCGTTCCCTTTTTCAATCGTTCCACAATCGTCTCTGTAGCTTACATTTGCCATAGGCGATCGTGTCAAAACCGGCGCTGATTTCCGCTGGTGAAGAAACGTTGTTGTTCATTGGACGAATGGAAGCAGCTCCGTCCGTTTCCATCGCCACTTGTAATTGATAAGCCACGAATTGTTGTAACAAGTTCCAACTGGGTTCGGACTGAAAAAAGAATTTCTCATTATTCTGTACATGTGTATCTTGAACGAGTCGCAAGATCGACGCGTCTGTACGTATTAGGGTTGTAACGAATGTTTAGTTTCCCACATTCGCGAATGCGAATTTCGACTTCAACATTCGCGAATGCGAATTTCAACTCCAATATTCGCCAATGCTATTATTCAACTTCAACATTCGCGAATGCAAATGCGAATGCGAATGCTAATACGGAAATAAGCTTCTTACCCGACTGCCGAAGGAGGGTAATGTTTTTCGACCGTATGTACATGTATGTATGCATGTATGCATGAATGTATGTATGTATATACGTATGTATGTATGTATTTATTATAACCGTCCAACTTCGCACGGAGAGGAGGGGGGTCAGTGAATTTTACCAACGAGCAAATTGGGAGGATTGTAGTATCAAGAACACTCCTGACTTTATTACCCACGGAGGTAGCGTTACAGAAGGCAATAAGAAAGGTGAACAAGATAACTAATGCTAATGCAACTTAAACTGACTCAAAGACTGGAAAAAAGCAAGCGGAACATAATGCAACTAATACTAGATCAAAGCGAGGAGAAATCAAAGCAAAGCTTTACGGGAGAGGGCGATACGCGAAGGGGGAAATGCGCGGGAAAAACTACGAAACTGATTCGGGCTATTTACAAGCAAATCGAAATGAAAGAAAGAAGTTAACAAAATCAGGGCGAACAATACAAATATTGGGCGCCAGCTACATATCGGAGTAGCACCACATGTCCGAAGGAAACTATCGAACAGTTCGCGACGGCGTTAAAGAATTTGGGCGGGAGACGGAGACTCTAACAGGGACGAAGGGATCGGTCGCTGCGCTATCGGTTCTAACGATCATCCTGGACAAATGGGATGGGACTGGGAATAATTCACGGGGGAACATCGGGAAAGAAATCGGGAATTAACAAAAATTAACATATCTTACGAAAACGCACAACATGGGTACCTATCGGGCGGCAAACGGGCCGAAAAATCTTTGAGCTAACATTTCGGGTTTTCGGGGGACATGGGGATGATTCGGAGACGCTGGGGGACGAGAAAAGAAGCAAGAGGAAAACGTAAATGATCTCGATGCAATCACACAACTCACGCAATTACAATATAATACTCTCAACTCTCGATTCTCAATATTCTCACACGTGAACTCAGAGGAACGCTCGGCTCGAATCTATCTGTCGGTCTCCCGGTGTCTTCGACGTGGTCTCGGGTCGGCTGCTGGTTGGTTGAGCTGGAGGATCCTGACGACCGGCGGGCTCGGGATGGCAGAGAAAGTTTCCTTGAACTTCGGTTGGTCGGACGGCAGAGTCGGTGTGTCGGCGCCGAGAGTGAATCGGCAACGGGCGAGATTCAGCCGGTGGTCGATAGGTGGCGGCAATTGGGCATTTCGGGTTTGTCGGCCGCAGCGAGCTTCTGACACGTTCGCTGCGACAGAGTGGCGGTGGCTTCGGTCTGTAACGACATCATGTCGTTGCGTTGGGTTCATTCTCGGACTGGCAGGCTGGCGGGCAGTGGTCGACTCGGTAGGGTACTCGGCATGTATCTCCCTATCGCCCGCGTCTCCTCGACTCCCAAGCTTCAGGCCGTGCTCTTCCGACCGTATTGGATCCGGGGCCGGCGGAAATCCAACGGTGGGTGACGGGGACGACGGCTACGTGGCGATGATGACAGATTCGAGCTTCGCGGAGAAACAGGGAAGAGGGGGGGGGGGGGCGGCGAAACTTGTTATGTATACTCAAAAAAATGTACTATTGGGCGTCGCAGGCGAGTGGCGGAGTTCGAGCCGAGCAAGGGGGATATTGTAACGATTTTTCTTTAGCGTATGTATGTATGTATGTATGTATTAGACTTGTTAAACAAAATGGACTATTTTTTTCAAAACCGTTACTGAAATACTTTCAAAGGTCGCGCATCGCGGATTTCTATTTCTTATTTGAATAACACGGGAATTGTTTTCTTTTAGAATTGTTCAGATCCAATGAACCAATTACCGAATTCCAATGTGCAACTTATATTTTTGTAGGAAATTGAACGCTCTAGAAAAATGTCTCTTATCATTTTTCAATAAACCGACCACTTCAAAAGTTATTCAAGCTCAAAATTTTATTCATAGTAAATTGAACTTTGTTTTTTTCTTAATTTCTGCCAAATTGTTGAATTTTATTAGTAGTTATTACCAAATATCATTCAACTTCCTGAGAAATTTTATAATCTGCGGGTCTCTATGAGAAAACAAGTTTATTGACCATTTTCATTTTATTCAAAAGTTCTTATAGAACAAAATTAATGATAATTTCAAAGTTTTTTTTATTACAATCTGGAAAACGTCGACGATGTTCTTGCACCATTTGCTAAAAGATACTGTAGTTGATCTCGTTCAAATTTCACAATTTGGGAAAAATAAAAAAAAAGCTAAATTTATTATGAATAAAATTTTGAGCTTGAAACTTTCGAACTCGTCGGTTTAACGAAAAATGATGAGACGTTTTATGTAGAGCGTTCACTTTCCTTTAAGAATATAACCCGCGCATTGAAATCCGTTGATGGTTTGTGGGCTGAAATTTTCTAAATCAAATGTAATAGGTGTTCCTTATTCCGTTTTCCGGTTGAAATGAAGCTCAATTGCGTTTCTCTGTAGAACAAAAGAAAAAAAATATAAAGCTCCTATTTCGGGTTTGTTATATCTTTGTACAGTTTTCACTTTCCACTTATACGATTCCTTTATCTTTTCCGTTGTATCACTTTCCCCGCGATTTATCTCTCTCTCTCTCTCTCTCTCTCTCTCTCTCTCTCTCACTCTCTCTCTCTCTCTCTCTCTCATCTCTCACTCTCTCACTCTCTCACTCTCTCACTCTCTCACTCTCTCACTCTCTCACTCTCTCACTCTCTCACTCTCTCACTCTCTCACTCTCTCACTCTCTCACTCTCTCACTCTCTCACTCTCTCACTCTCTCACTCTCTCACTCTCTCACTCTCTCACTCTCTCACTCTCTCACTCTCTCACTCTCTCACTCTCTCACTCTCTCACTCTCTCACTCTCTCACTCTCTCACTCTCTCACTCTCTCACTCTCTCACTCTCTCACTCTCTCACTCTCTCACTCTCTCACTCTCTCACTCTCTCACTCTCTCACTCTCTCACTCTCTCACTCTCTCACTCTCTCACTCTCTCACTCTCTCACTCTCTCACTCTCTCACTCTCTCACTCTCTCACTCTCTCACTCTCTCACTCTCATCACTCTCTCACTCTCTCACTCTCTCACTCTCTCACTCTCTCACCCTCACTCTCTCACTCTCTCACTCCTCACACTCTCACTCACCACTCTCTCACTCTCTCACTCTCACACACTCACTCCACACTCTCACACTCTCTCACACTCTCACACCTCTCACTCTCTCACTCTCTCACTCTCTCACTCTCTCACTCTCTCACTCTCTCACTCTCTCACTCTCTCACTCTCTCACTCTCTCACTCTCTCACTCTCTCACCTCTCACTCTCACACTCTCTCACTCTCTCACTCTCTCACTCTCTCACTCTCACTCTCTCACTCTCTCACTCTCTCACTCTCTCACTCTCTCACTCTCTCACTCTCTCACTCCTCACTCACACACTCTCTCACTCTCTCACTCTCTCACTCTCTCACTCTCTCACTCTCTCACTCTCTCACTCTCTCACTCTCTCACACTCTCACTCTCTCACTCTCTCACTCTCTCACTCTCTCACTCTCTCACTCTCTCACTCTCTCACTCTCTCACTCTCTCACTCTCTCACTCTCTCACTCTCTCACTCTCTCACTCTCTCACTCTCTCACTCTCTCACTCTCTCACTCTCTCACTCTCTCACTCTCTCACTCTCTCACTCTCTCACTCTCTCACTCTCACTCTCTCACTCTCTCACTCTCTCACTCTCTCACTCTCTCACTCTCTCACTCTCTCACTCTCTCACTCTCTCACTCTCTCACTCTCCTCACTCTCTCACT
Organism: Arge pagana; assembly: GCA_963969455.1. NCBI lineage: Eukaryota > Metazoa > Arthropoda > Insecta > Hymenoptera > Argidae > Arge > Arge pagana. The sequence goes on along the minus strand of OZ018310.1, from coordinate 13,485,826 downwards.
CTCTCACTCTCTCACTCTCTCACTCTCTCACTCTCTCACTCTCTCACTCTCTCACTCTCTCACTCTCTCACTCTCTCACTCTCTCACTCTCTCACTCTCTCACTCTCTCACTCTCTCACTCTCTCACTCTCTCACTCTCTCACTCTCTCACTCTCTCACTCTCTCACTCTCTCACTCTCTCACTCTCTCACTCTCTCACTCTCTCACTCTCTCACTCTCTCACTCTCTCACTCTCTCACTCTCTCACTCTCTCACTCTCTCACTCTCTCACTCTCTCACTCTCTCACTCTCTCACTCTCTCACTCTCTCACTCTCTCACTCTCTCACTCTCTCACTCTCTCACTCTCTCACTCTCTCACTCTCTCACTCTCTCACTCTCTCACTCTCTCACTCTCTCACTCTCTCACTCTCTCACTCTCTCACTCTCTCACTCTCTCACTCTCTCACTCTCTCACTCTCTCACTCTCTCACTCTCTCACTCTCTCACACTCTCACTCTCTCACTCTCTCACTCTCTCACTCTCTCACTCTCCTCACTCTCTCACTCTCTCACTCTCACTCTCTCACTCTCTCACTCTCTCACTCTCTCACTCTCTCACTCTCTCACTCTCTCACTCTCTCACTCTCTCACTCTCACACTCTCTCACTCTCTCACTCTCTCACTCTCTCACTCTCTCACTCTCTCACTCTCTCACTCTCTCACTCTCTCACTCTCTCACTCTCTCACTCTCTCACTCTCTCACTCTCTCACTCTCTCACTCTCTCACTCTCTCACTCTCTCACTCTCTCACTCTCTCACTCTCTCACTCTCTCACTCTCTCACTCTCTCACTCTCTCACTCTCTCACTCTCTCACTCTCTCACTCTCTCACTCTCTCACTCTCTCACTCTCTCACTCTCTCACTCTCTCACTCTCTCACTCTCTCACTCTCTCACTCTCACTCTCTCACTCTCTCACTCTCTCACACTCTCACTCTCTCACTCTCTCACTCTCTCACTCTCTCACTCTCTCACTCTCTCACTCTCTCACTCTCTCACTCTCTCACTCTCTCACTCTCTCACTCTCTCACTCTCTCACTCTCTCACTCTCTCACTCTCTCACTCTCTCACTCTCTCACTCTCTCACTCTCTCACACTCTCTCACTCTCTCACTCTCTCACTCTCTCACTCTCTCACTCTCTCACTCTCACTCTCTCACTCTCTCACTCTCTCACTCTCTCACTCTCTCACTCTCACACTCTCACTCTCTCACTCTCTCACTCTCTCACTCTCTCACTCTCTCACTCTCTCACTCTCTCACTCTCTCACTCTCTCACTCTCTCACTCTCTCACTCTCTCACTCTCTCACTCTCTCACTCTCTCACTCTCTCACTCTCTCACTCTCTCACTCTCTCACTCTCTCACTCTCTCACTCTCTCACTCTCTCACTCTCTCACTCTCTCACTCTCTCACTCTCTCACTCTCTCACTCTCTCACTCTCTCACTCTCTCACTCTCTCACTCTCTCACTCTCTCACTCTCTCACTCTCTCACTCTCTCACTCTCTCACTCTCTCACTCTCTCACTCTCTCACTCTCTCACTCTCTCACTCTCTCACTCTCTCACTCTCTCACTCTCTCACTCTCTCACTCTCTCACTCTCTCACTCTCTCACTCTCTCACTCTCTCACTCTCTCACTCTCTCACTCTCTCACTCTCTCACTCTCTCACTCTCACTCTCTCACTCTCTCACTCTCTCACTCTCTCACTCTCTCACTCTCTCACTCTCTCACTCTCTCACTCTCTCACTCTCTCACTCTCTCACTCTCTCACTCTCTCACTCTCTCACTCTCTCACTCTCTCACTCTCTCACTCTCTCACTCTCTCACTCTCTCACTCTCTCACTCTCTCACTCTCTCACTCTCTCACTCTCTCACTCTCTCACTCTCTCACTCTCTCACTCTCTCACTCTCTCACTCTCTCACTCTCTCACTCTCTCACTCTCTCACTCTCTCACTCTCTCACTCTCTCACTCTCTCACTCTCTCACTCTCTCACTCTCTCACTCTCTCACTCTCTCACTCTCTCACTCTCTCACTCTCTCACTCTCTCACTCTCTCACTCTCTCACTCTCTCACTCTCTCACTCTCTCACTCTCTCACTCTCTCACTCTCTCACTCTCTCACTCTCTCACTCTCTCACTCTCTCACTCTCTCACTCTCTCACTCTCTCACTCTCTCACTCTCTCACTCTCTCACTCTCTCACTCTCTCACTCTCTCACTCTCTCACTCTCTCACTCTCTCACTCTCTCACTCTCTCACTCTCTCACTCTCTCACTCTCTCACTCTCTCACTCTCTCACTCTCTCACTCTCTCACTCTCTCACTCTCTCACTCTCTCACTCTCTCACTCTCTCACTCTCTCACTCTCTCACTCTCTCACTCTCTCACTCTCTCACTCTCTCTCACTCTCTCACTCTCTCACTCTCTCACTCTCTCACTCTCTCACTCTCTCACTCTCTCACTCTCTCACTCTCTCACTCTCTCACTCTCTCACTCTCTCACTCTCTCACTCTCTCACTCTCTCACTCTCTCACTCTCTCACTCTCTCACTCTCTCACTCTCTCACTCTCTCACTCTCTCACTCTCTCACTCTCTCACTCTCTCACTCTCTCACTCTCTCACTCTCTCACTCTCTCACTCTCTCACTCTCTCACTCTCTCACTCTCTCACTCTCTCACTCTCTCACTCTCTCACTCTCTCACTCTCTCACTCTCTCACTCTCTCACTCTCTCACTCTCTCACTCTCTCACTCTCTCACTCTCTCACTCTCTCACTCTCTCACTCTCTCACTCTCTCACTCTCTCACTCTCTCACTCTCTCACTCTCTCACTCTCTCACTCTCTCACTCTCTCACTCTCTCACTCTCTTACTCTCTCACTCTCTCACTCTCTCACTCTCTCACTCTCTCACTCTCTCACTCTCTCACTCTCTCACTCTCTCACTCTCT